>JAYMTF010000041.1:0-65370 GCA_036897485.1 Pelargonium nanum
AATTAAAGGCCCGCCCGCCGCTCTAAAATCAAGAGCAGCCGTAGCCGAACAAAAACCCTAATCGACTCTCAAAACGGCAGAGAGAAAGAGATTATCCTAAATTTTTAATTAATAAAACAAATTTAATTAATGTAAGATGTAACTATTATTTTAATTAAATATTAGTTGTGAAAACAAAAGTTGTTTGGTTGAAGCATTTTGGCATCGCTTTCGGCGTGCAATTTGTGTAAATTAAAAGTAGATTAAAACGGCTTATTTGGCAGCTTTTTTCTACTTTTATTTCCAATACAATCAAGCAACGAACCACTTTGAATCATTTTTATTTATTTGTCACCAACTTCCACGTCACTGCCAAACCGGCTATAACAAGTAAAGTGTGTTGTCTAGACTGACACGTGTACATGCCATGGTGTGATATTTTCCAGGGCACTGGCAGATGTAGGTGGACACAACAAGCCAAACCTAGCCAACTTTAAATTTTAATTGTACGTAATTACCAAATTGCCCTTAAAGTGTAGTATACGACAGTTTAGTAATCGTGTTGAAATGTTGAACACAAACAACACGACACGACACAAACACGAACAAACACATTTTGCACAATAAATTCAACAAGTTTCTCACGACAAGAACCAACTATTTGACATGTTATTTGAAACAATTTACAATTATATACACTTTAAATGCGAGTGCTATGCATGTTACGACATTACTAATTAATCGTGAGACCCGACACGAACACGTAAACATGTTTTGTTCTTCAACACAAATACGACATATTTACAAATCGCGCGAGGTCAATCACACTAATTTTGCATCGTGTTTATCGTTACAATACGAATAGTCAACTCAAAGAAGATGCATGACTCACCAACAATGGGATATAATAAGTTTTGTATTTAATAATTTATTTAGCGACAAAATAATTCAATGACTTTGTTGCTTATTTGTTAGACCTAAGTGATGTGTCTCCAAGATTATTAATTGCAATAAGTGACATAAAATAATGAAAATAATATTCCATATCAAGCAACCATTACTTAATTTAGCTTTTAGCATGTGCTATGTAGGCTCACAATCACACTAAATCCCAATAATTTATATGTAGTGCTACATATTATTAAGCTTTAAGCAAATAATCTCTTTAAAAGAACCACAAAATCTAAATGATGATTACTCACCAATAATTATGAAAAAAAGTTTTGTAGATGATGTTTTATATTAGGAATTAAAAATCTAAATTAGTGTTATTAAGTTGAAATTAAGATGATCAAATAACGTGGTTTTAATTTCCAAACTATCAATTTTGTTTTAAATTGATAAATAATTTAGTTTATGTTGTAACTCATTCATATTATCACATCGATTCAATTAGATTCCACACCAATGTATAATTGTTTAAAATTGGTCATATTTGTACGCAATTGTACCAAATAATATTGTTTATACCTTCACTTTAAACAATATGATGATGTGGTGTCCACGTTACGTTGACGCGACGTTTGCATGATAATAATGAGATATTCATACTGACAGTATTATTTTACTTATAGTATACAACATCATCCTTTTACACTTGCGTCGTGCGCGCAATCCGTTTCAATAATTATATCAACTCATAACAAAATAGAGAAAATAATGAAACATATTTAAATTAACATCAATTATTAATTCTTTATGTTTATTTTTTTTTCATTTATTTTTTTTGTTAAAAAAACACAAAAGGGCAAAAACGTCAAACTAAAATTAATTTGCCATTGTCCCCTGTTTCAGAAACTAAAGAGACAGAGCAATAAAAGCAGTCACAAGGGACATGCAGTGAGCTCTCTCTCTCTCTAACCTCTCTCTCTCCTCTGTGCATGAACAGTATTTGATATTTTCATAGCTTTTAAATTCTGTGGCTCCGATAAATCCTTTTGTTTTTTCTTCAGATCCGTTGAATCTGAAATTTCCTCTGTTTTCAACTCCATACCCAATCTTCTTCTCCTTCACCATTTTTGAACCCAGAAAAGCAAATTTTTGGAGGAACCAGTGTTGAACAGAGAACACATCTCACTCCCAGATCTCTACTTTCCAGGTAATTCTAATTCCCACCTCACTATTTTCCGGGAAAATTTTATAAAGTGAAAAATGGGTTCCATTTTTGCAGATCTGCGGAGTTTTAATCTTTGTGGTGTTATATCTGAGGACTTTTATGCTGATTTAGTTTGTGGGTTTTTGTTATTTTGTTGCAGTGATTTGTGGGTTTTGGTCAGTTTGTTGGGATTCGAGGTTTGAATCTGTGAAGTTTTGGCCTTTTGGGGCTGTTGACTGGTTTTGGAGGTTGTATCTGAGCCAGTTTTGAGGTAATTGAGCTTTTTGGTCTCTGGTTGAGCTTGATTGCTTGTTTCATGCTTGTTCTGGGTTGGTTTTGGTGAGGATCTGGAAGTTATGGTGTGTTGCTGTGGAATTTGAACCATAAAGCTGTGATTTTTGTTGTGGGTTTGTTGAGCTCAGGAAGTGAATCTTTGTGGGTTAGTGTATAAATTTGGCCACTTGTATTGTATCTGGAAGGAGTTGCTGTTAGTTCAGTTCAGTTTGTGAGTTTGTGTTATGGAGACTCTTGTTGTTGTAGCTCAGCATAGGAATCAGTACAATGGTGGCAAGACCAAGCACCATGGGTCTGTTGAGTCTTCGCCTTCTAGAGGTTTCAAGGGAATCAATTGCCGGAGTTTCCAATCCGGAGTGGGTTTGCTCCCAATCCCATGGAAGTCTTGTTGCACTCCTGCAACCAAACAGGGTCCTTCCTCACCCCCGAAAACCCCATCTCCTAGTGCTAGCTTAACTACTCCTGTGAGCTCGAAAACTAATTCCAAAAGTGCCCCAATTTCGATCAACTTAAAGGGTTCTAACAGAGGGAGATGTTTCAGTGAAGCTATCCGTGAAGAAACTTTTGTGTACTCTGAGCTCTGGGCTGGTCCTGCGTATTCGAACTCGCCTCCTCCGAGTTCTTTACCGATACCTAAGTTCTCAATGAGGCCAAAGCGAACTGTCTCTCTTGAGTTGCCTGTTCCTGACCGTGATATCAAAATCCACCCAATTGCGAAGTCTGCACCAACATCCCCTACTGGTAGGGAGGAGCATAACCCGTTTACGAGAGAATTGTTTCACAATGCTGACTCTGCGACCAAGACCCTGCGTCGCATTCTCAATCTTGACATTGCTGACGAATGAAGGATGACGGAGCCAATTGACTCCTGTAAATAGGACTGCTGTGCTAAGTGGGTTAGCAACAACTTAGCTGTAGATTGTAGATGGAGTGAATAATGTGGCTTAGTAGTTGTAGTATTATATATTATTAGCTTCCTGTAGCGGTGGTGGTGCAAGTGACGGTGATGACTATGGCGGGTGTTGAAAAGTTTCCTGATGTTCATGTTGATCTGCAGTGGCGGGAGATCTTACCGAGATGGGCAGTGTATGCTGTATTTGTTGGCGGGACGGCCAGGGTGTTGACAATATCTTGACAAGATCGAGTAGGTGTATGCAGTATTTGTTGTGACTACGTGGATGTGAACAGTTGTTGTTGAGTAACATGGATAGATGCTATCTCCGAGTTTCTGGAAGCGGAATGGAAGTATATGGGAATATGGCTTGCTCTCTTCTTACGCAAGAGTTGGAAGAATACTTTGGCCGACCAAAGTAGCATTTTAGTTCAGTACTGAGTTGTGTGAAGTTATTCGCTTAGTCATAGTTGATTTTCATGTTTCGATCTTCATATAGGTTTTGGTCTATAGTTTCAGATATCTTGTATATACACTGTAGTATCTCAAACTCATACTCACAGAAACCCTTTAGGATTCTATTTTAGCTCTCCGCTTCTCTGCCTAGTCTCCTTTCATTCTCCTATTGTAGCATTGATCACTACTCTCATAGTTGGCTCGGCTTCCTTGATGCTTTCCTAATTTCTTCTTACCTTTTCATCAGTGCCCAAATTGGCTGCTCAACAAATCTTGTGATATTTTCATTTCCTCAGTTCTATCTTTCTTTTAGCTAAAGCTGACTCCATTTCTACGCCCCT
Source organism: Pelargonium nanum (assembly GCA_036897485.1). Taxonomy (NCBI): domain Eukaryota; kingdom Viridiplantae; phylum Streptophyta; class Magnoliopsida; order Geraniales; family Geraniaceae; genus Pelargonium; species Pelargonium nanum. The sequence continues at coordinate 4,058 of JAYMTF010000041.1, forward strand.
CGACTTTTCTTTCCCCTTCACCACTTTTCTCGGTTTTTTGAGAAAGGAAAGTGGGAAGAGGGAAACAAAGGTCGGTTCTTTCTACTTCTGCTATTACATCTGTAATGTTTCATAGTCGGTCCATGTAGTTCTCGTGTTTAGCTCTGTGAGTTCTCTTTGTTGTGTCACGTAGTTCTCGTGTTTAGCTCCGTGAGTTCTCTTTGTTGTGTCACTGCTTTGATCGTCTTCATTCTTGGAGGTTGACCTTATCAAGCTATTTTGCAAGGTACTTATATATATTACACCATTTGCAATACTCTTCAGCAATGTATATTATTGAACCGTTATTGATTCTTTGCTTACTATATGTGAACCAGGGAGGAGCCGGAGAAGAACTCGAGAATCTGTAATCCTTCTCAAAGATAGTTTTCTTACTGGAGGCGACATCTGGGTTCTCTCTTGTCACTTCTGGCTTAAAAGAATGCATAATATGTTTTGTTTTAGTAATATTAGGAGTATCCCGAACTAGTAGTGTTGGAGTAAGACTATCAGTGTCCGCCTACTTTGTTGTGTTGTTTTGTGTTGTGTAGACTCTATCGTTTAACTTGTTTGTCTGCTTAAGATAATGAGTTTTCGTTTGCACATTCCGGTTACGTTTTATTGTCACTATTACAACTTGCAATAGTTCATTTTGATAGCGACACTGATATCTATGCAGCGAATCTGAATACGATCACATCTTCATTTTGAGCATTGTGGTTTGAACACATGTTGTAGCTTTAGGTTTTGTACTAGTAGTGGAGGTATTGGTTTATTTGATGGTGATGGATTTTCTTGTTCAAGCTTCCTGGGAATATAGCCCAAGTGGATGATGAGTCTTGAATTTTACTGAATATTTATGGGCATATTTGAGTTTCCACTGTTGAGAGAAACACACAGGGCATTGATGCACCATGATGTGTACTATTAAAGTGTGTCACATGTTAAAATGTAGCCAACTTTGAATTCTCCTATGATATTGCTTTGTCTCTCATGGTACTAAAGTTGGGAACAATTGGCTTGACAACCATGAATGGAGTTTCTGGTTATGTAGTGCAACATGATGAATCCCTAGTTGGTTAGTTCAGTGAGTCACTATAGATGAGGACCTTTCTACTTGCAGCTCCTGAAAATTCGGGTGTGCTTGTCTAGTTTGTGTGCTTCACGACCCAACATCAACATGATATGTCTGTGTTGCACGGCCCAACACAAAATGTTTAACACGGTAATTAAATAGGTTGTGTTGACACGGCACAACGCGGTTGAGACGAACACGATTTAACACATTTTGCACATAAGACCAATATGCTGGCATGGCTAGACACAACTAGCATAAACACGACCTAATATATTTTTCACAATAGTAGCAACAAGTGCGGTATGTTAATAGAATTAATTAAAAAAGTGGCGTGTATGTTAATAGAATTAACTAAAAAAGTGTCGTGTCACAACACGACTAATTAATCGTACGTGAATGTTTTGGAGGTTCAACACGATTACTAAATGTGACTCTAAACACGCTAATTTTGTATTGTGTGTTGTATTACAACACAAATTGTATAATGTAATGATGTCCCGAATAATTTGATCCATGAACTATTTTATGGTAAAATGGTCATTCACCTGTACAAAAAGTCGACCAGAAGATCACAACATTAACATTTATTAGTTTTCTTCCCCTTTTGCGAAGATAATGCTGGGATCAATTAGTTCAGGGACCAAATTGGTCAGGTCCCGATATTTCAAGGACAATTTCGTAGTTTTCCTTGAGTACCTTATCAGAACCAGAACAGAGAACTCCATAGTCCATACAAATGACATGATTAATACACAAACTTGGTTGCAAAATAAGTTCTATAAGGAATACATAAATTCTTCCGGTAACTAAAACTAGTTTCAAAATTGTTGCGACAATGCTGAAGATACCATAGCTAGTAATATAGAAGATCATAAATATTTTGATACACGCTACTAAGATCAATAAAACACGAAAGAATAGTGTAGTCAACGACTTGGTTACCTCCGGGGATCGTTTGAAGGGAAGCGCTGTTGCATGAGCTGAAACCCATTCACTGTTTGATTTTTCTATCATTTCTCGTTCTCTTTCTAAATTCTCGTTTGTCCACTGAATACTGCTTCTTTATCAACAAATTGCACATTGCTGTTTTCACGGCTTCTGCAGCTGCAGAAAAAACGCTTGCCTCGATGGATACACTTCCCTGCAACTTCTCAAGCAGTTTCTCTCCCCCAGGTATCTCACAATCTTCCAGCAGAGCTGGCTCATGTTCGGATGAATCTGTTTCGGTTTTTCTTAAGCCTTTGATAGCCCTCACGCGAGTTAACGAGGAATGATCAGAACCTTGCAACTTAGACACCCCCGTAACCATCCAAAGAAGTCCCGAAGAAGAGCAGGCCCCAAGGCTTGTGGGAATGAACACCTCTCCTTTGATGGAAACCACCTGCAAAAATAATGTAAGTCGGAATTTATATTAAAGGAGAACGCATATATTCATGTGCGCTGAAAATGTCAAAAATAAAGAAAAATGTTCCATTTTGGTTCTCCAACTATTCATTTTGTTTCAAATTGTACTCAGTTTGATTTTTGACCAATTTGGTCCCTAATCTATCCCTATTGTTCTAATTTGGTCCCTCAAATATACAATTTTGTTTCAAATTGGTCCCACCAGTAAATGTAGCTCACTTAAGCTCAATGCGGTAGTCGCATCAATACAAATTGCCACAAGTCGCGTGAATAGGAAAATGTGTCCTAACAGGAAGACCGATAATGATTGATGGCAACTTATACTCATTTGCATTCCAGAGCAAAACGATCAGTCATATCAGTTAAGAATTGCTTCTACACAGAATTTTTTGAGTAGTTGAGGTCCTCACCTTGGCGACGGAGAGAGTCCTAGAAGAAAGGTCGCAGCTCAACAACATTATTCCTTGTAAGCTACAATATGCCAAAAACATCGAGAGAACAAATCAACACACGTCTCTTCAAGGATACCAACAAATGAATAAACTACAGTGGGAATCGCTAAGATACTTACCTCTGGATGGCCACTGCAATAAGAGCACCATCTGAGAGAGCACAGAGATCAGTAACAGCTGAACAGCGATCTTCTTCTCCTTCATTGGAACCTAGAAGCCCTGCCTTCAGGCAGCAAATAAAAATTAAACCAAAAAAGATAGCCAAGTTGTGATATGGTAACCCTAACGAACTTTTTCATGCACCGGTAAGTATATCTGGCAAAGCAAACCGCAGGCTGAAACATGCCAGACAAAAAAATGCACGTGTTCTTATCATGTTACTTTTTGGCAATTCTAACGTGCTTCGTTACTTAGTGGGATAAGGCAGGACCGATCAAAAGTTGTGAAATAAGAATGTGAGTTTTTTTGCCCAGCCGTTTTAGGCCCATGGCCCGAATTGCCAGGTCTACCGGTAAGGCTTGGGTTTTTACTTCTCCAAGAAACAAATCAAGTTTGTTTATACAGGCAGAATTTTATATCACTTAAGTTCATCAATCGAGGTGTTCATATCGGGAAATATTACAGGACCTCAAGTAAACTTCAGAAGAAAACGAGATACCTTTGCTCCAACTTCACACGTATCGAGGAGGGAACCAGATGTTATATCCCATAAGCGTACCTGCAGAGGAAGTACCGACCAACCTTTACTACACAATTTCTAACTAGAAGAGAATCATAAAATCTAAATAATAAAAGGAATAAAAGAGGAAGTGAACTGTGCAAAGTAGTCGGCTTATGACTACTTACCGTCGAATCACCACTTCCAGAGACGAGAGAACCCTGGGGAAAAGTAGGGTTGCTAATGAAGGCCAAGCATGTCACAAACCTGCAATTAGTGGATGAAAAGGAGATGTAACATATGTCTACAAACTGGAAGCATAATATACACGTGATGAGCTAAAAAAAGTGATCCATTTAACTCAAGCTGGAAGCATAGCATAGTTAATATGCTATCCAATTCCAACTTATGTTTTAGTTCCAACAGAATCAGCTAGACAAGAATGCCAAGAGCAAGCTACACATTATATTTCATGTAATTATACGTCATTGACTTTGCTACATATGCAAAACTATCAAGGGATGTTGCTTAAAGAATAGTCATCTGTCCAGCCTGAAGTTTTGGCTACAATATGTGTTCTCATTCAACAACTTAAAGATGTGATCATAAAAACTCACTCACTCCGTATGACCAAGGCAAAAACTTTGGATCTCATGAGCTCCTTCTAAAGGTTTCTTGGGAAATACAGTAACCTGTCAAGGAAACAAGATGTAAAATAAGGTATAAACTAAGGTAGCAACTAGTATTAATAAATCAGGTGGAATGAAAATTACACGAATTTTGAAATCACGATCAGCACTAACAATGAACCGCCCATCTGGTGAAAATTCCTGTCAAAGAACAAATTGTCATAAGTCACAACTATCTCTCTTTCTATCTATAACGAAGCAAAATGGAGAATGCATACATAAGAAACCATATACATGACCAATGTAGAACTTACCAAGCTAGTAATGATGCTGCAGTAGTGAGCAAGCATCGGTGATGCCTTCTTATTGAGGACAGCCTCGTTTCCATGACACCCGTCCAGATCCACAACCCAAACAACTCCAAACTTATCAGCGAAACAAACATACAGGCCATCATTGCTTATGGCAACAGCACTCACTCTCTTCTCCGAAGATCTGTTGCATACAAAAAGTTTAAGAATTTTCATTTCATATAAAAGGAGAAACTTCAAGGATATACAAGGCAAGTTCAATGCCATAGCTGAAACCAACAACCAGAGAATGAGTACAGATTGCAGGTCACCCATAACAGCGCATATTGTCATGTGGATTAGGGATGCTGATGTGTAGTGTTAGAGGTTAAATATGTCATAAACACAAACATGAGTACACGACATGTTTAACATTGTCTTGGTGTGTCATGTTTGTTCCAACTTTTGACTCAAATGAGAGATGGTGTAAGTTGCAGTTGATGTTAAAATACTAATTTTAACATCAATTGGGCTGTCATGTGTGTTTCACAAATCACAATTATTGAACCTCTTGGGTTCTCCAACACGAACACGACACTATTATGAATATGATAACTAATGTTGTGTCACGTCATGTGTCGTGTCCCAAATTACCGACTCTAATAATTTGGACCTAACAGATACACTTATACAGAATAGAACAAGCTGAAATTCATAATTTTGTTTAAAAATTTAAACTTTCAAAACTTAAAAGCCTATATGAAATTGGGTAACACTATCTACACTAATAAGGATACACAAAGCAATCTTAATGTTCAAGTACACAACAAAAAGTTAATGTACTTACACAGTGCCGATACAGCGCCATGAATCAACAGACCAAATCTTGACTAATTTGTCATCACCAGCAGACACAAAGAGCTTGCCCTGAGCACCAAACTTGATAGCTCTAATGGAGTCTTTGTGTACAGACCCACCTGAATCATCAGTCAAAGACACTGCACAGCTTGCTCTGCAAACAGATTTTATTCAAATTGCAGAATCTTCACATATTGAACATAGGATTCAAAATCTAATCGGAGAAACAACTTACTGGAGATCGAAGACGCGGAGGTCGGAGCCGACGGCGACGGCGACAGAGCTGTGGGCGGGGTGGACGGAAATCAAGGCCGGAGCGACCTCTGTATCTTTGTTGCTGTTGTTGTTGTTGTCGGCTTCTTCAATCTGAGCAACGCCCTCCATTTCTGCTACTGTGAGAGTTTGGGAAGTGAAGTAAAGTTGAGGTTTTTAGGGTTTTTTGGTGGTTTATCTCTGAGCTCTTGTTCGTCGCTGTCTTCGTTAACCGCTTGTTTCTTCAACAACGAACTGTCACGAGGGTTTTGAACGATTTGGGCTCTCTTGGGCCCATCTTTTAGAAGGCCCATTTTGCTACTCAACATTTACAATTTGGGCCACGGGCTTGAAGCGGGTCGGGTCAAAAAACTCACGCGCTTGTATTTTGCAACTTTTTATAAACCCTATTTTCTACCACTAAGTGGTTAGATACGTTAGGACTGACATAAACTTGCGGTGTTAGGTTGGATCGTAGAACTAGTAATTCGTGTTGTAACACGACACGAAATTAATGTGTTTGAGCTTGAAATTTTGTGTTCATGTTTGGCTTTCAAAACACGCACACACAACTAATTAGTCGTGTTGTGAGTTGTGACACGCACAGCACACCCAACGTGCAAATTTAAATTCTAAGAATGTGTTGGATCTATCATGTAAAATGTGTTGAGTCATGTTCAACCACTCAAATGTATCGTGTCATCTAGAGTTGACAAAAGGGTACCCGACCAGTCGGGCATCCCAAACCCAACCCATTTCGGGTTAGATTATGATTGAGTATACTCATAAAAAATTAATGTATTATAGGCATAAAATTCAAAACTCGACCAACCAAAAATTCTATAGGTATCGGATTAATCGACCCAATAATTATTTTTTCCACATTCGATATATAAAATAATAGATGTTGGACTAGAGAATTGAGAGGGGCCGCGCGAACGCAGGCCCCCACTGGCACAAATTACGACGTAGACTCTGCCACTTGGGCAGATCTTAAGCCAACGCCTCTCCAGAGTGCCATGGAGATCGTGGGCCTAGGCCATGGGCCTTCTTGATCACCCATAGACCCCGTCCAGGTAAGTATGTTCTCCATTTACTTCCCTCTCATTTTATACACCAACTCTCCCCCTACCCTCTCCCCACTTTCCGATGTGGGACTACAAAAACCTCAAACAACACTTGCCTCCAACTTTTCGCAACCTGCTTGCTCTTCCGCGGATGTGTGTGACATTGTTTCACCTTTTGCAATATATTTGTGCTCATGGTTTTACGTTTATTCATGAATTGAATTTTGAATTTTAAAGTAAAATATGCAGATTCATGCTGATTTGAACGGCCTAATATGCATTTTTGTTGGATAAATCCGATATGATCCAACATAAAAACTAGCATGAACGTTTTTAAAACTGAATCGGATTTCAGATTTTTCATATTCTGATCCAAATTACTAGCTTCCACTACCAAGATCCCTTTCGGGTGTAGTTCATGTGAGTCTAGAGTTAGCAAAAGGTACCTGCCGGAGCAGGTATCCGAAATCTAAACCGTTTTGGGTCGAAGTCGGTTGGATTATAAAATTTTCGGCTCGGGTATACCGCAAAAGCAATACATTTTATGCTTAAAACCCGACCCTAACCCCACAAACCCTACAACCCTATAGGGTCGGGTTAGGGTTCATCAACTCGAACCCGTTCATACCCGACCCAAAAATTTGCCACATCTAGGTAAGTCTTTCCAACCCGAACTCAAAAAATTCAATTCAAAATTTGAATTGTCAGCTCTAATTTGGGTGCACCGAATTTGAGTTATTCCACATGTATAAACAACAATCATACTTCTTGTTAGAGGACAGAAAAGTTGTTCCTTTATCAATTACTTGAAAATATAAAGTGAAAATAATGTTCTTCAACAATGCTCAAAACATCTCATAAAATTTCATGTATGTTTTCCACTGGCACAACAGGGCCTGCCTTCAGTTTTTGGCTGTGTAAACAGGAGGAACCTAAAAAACTCCTACAGATACAATCAGAAACCAGGCCAAAGATTCAAATCAAGACCTAAACCCTATATTCTGAGCAAAGTACACCCAAGAATCGTTCCGCAACATCGCGTCATTGGCGCCGCCTGGCGCCAAGCTGGCCTCTCGCCACCAACGGTTAGGACATCAACATCGGACATTGGTTTGATGTCCCAGTTCCACCTGTCTGGACCAATCACCCCTCCTATCACATAGATCTCGTCTCCCAACCCGATCATCGCAAAATCAATCCTCCTCCTGAACTCAGACGCCGAGACCACTACCTTTTTCGCTTCCCCTTCTTGCTTGAAAATGAGACCGTGGCTCATCACGTATATTGCGTCCTGAACGGCGGCCATTGGACCCTGTAGCCAACCGTAGTCTTTAACTGTCCAGCCAGATCCCGACTTGTCCAGGACTTGCGCTGTTGACAGCCCTTTGTGCAGCACGTGCACCTTCCCGCCAATGACCAATCCCGAGCACGCTGAATTGTGAGTGCGGTGGAGATCGGAGATTGGAAACCATACGTCCTTCTCGGGATCATACATTTCTGCCTGAGAAATTGATTTGCGGCAACTTGTGAACCCGCCTGCAGCGACAATCTTCCCGCCCAAAACACAACACGCAAACCTTGCACGAGGCACAAGCATTGGTGCGCGCTGTGTCCAGTGCCGTATTATAGGGTCATACGACCAGACCTCGTTGGTCGCAAAACTCCCGTCTTGGTCACCGGTCATCAGGTCAACAGCATCGCTACCACCGCCTATTACAAACAACTTTCCGGCGGTGGAGACCACTCCAAAGTGGGCGAGATGCCTGATTTTCGAGGGAAGAACTGGGAGGGTCATCCAGAGGTCTCGGATAGGGTCGTAAAGTTGCCATAGATTCTCAGGTTCAAAAGCACTAACGCATAATAGATCTTCTGATGAACCAACCTCCTTCCGAACTTTAAATAGTTCATTGCTACGGACAGCGGCTCGCCAGGAACGAGAAACAAGTTCCAACCTAGGATGGAGGTAGAAAGGGACCCGTGCGAGGCACCTGAGGGCAACAGCATCAGGGAGACCTTCAATCAATCCGGGCATAATAGCCACTGTTTCATCCATTTATAAATATTCTTCAACAGAAATTTGCCGCTACGCTCTAAACAGCATTACCCACCAATCTGAAATATTAGCATGGAAAAGGAAATATTAATTAAGCAAGCAAGGAAACAGTTAATATATATAGTTCGTGACTATGAGCTAAACCAGCACGTTATATTTCTGGTACAAAATGAAAGATATTGGACCATAATGTTCTCTATTTGCAAGGTTCGTTGTGATGTATCCCATTAACTAACCCACAAATCCTCCGCAGTTTAACATGTTGAGATCTAATTTTTCACTTAGCATAAGCAATGAATCATCTTACTCTCAGCAACATTTTAACCAGAGAAAAAAAAGGCTCATTCTCAGCAACACTCCAAAAAGGCCTTCCAAAGACAAACTGAGGACATGAAATGGAGGAAATAAACTCGTTGGTGATGTTCATCTACAAGCGGAGTAGCTGCCAAAGAAGCAGCACCTATATAATAGCTACATGATCTCACAGTTCCCACAATATAAACTTAAAGATTCCATAACAAAAACCTGAACACTTCTCAATGCCCCATAAGATAAACTAGCACAATAAGTAGAGCAAAATGAGAATACATGATTAAGCACAAAAGAGTGGCACATAGAATGCTAATAGCACACTATTTTCTGGTTCTTGCACATTTTATGACTGAAAAAGCACCATTAATGCACAGAAAAATTGCCCAACAGCCAAGTTCCACAGTAGGAGGTACTTCTCTACTTTTCCCATGAGATGAAATATTTGTCAGAAGTCGTTTTAGCATACCAATCTACATATGGTGCTTAATGATTGAATATCGATCGTGTCATTTTTTAAAAGCAATAGAATGTTAAATATCAGAAACATGTGCAACTTGTCATAACATATGCTCTCATAGATGAGTTACATCGGAGTCCATTGAAATTGAATTATGACATAAACTGTTTTGGGATTACAAAAGATTAACTAAAACAGTTGTTCTTCATAATTTAAAAAAAACGGTTCTTCAAAGAAATAGACTGTCAACTAGCAATAACAAAGGTTCAATGCTTTATGTTCAGCCGGAGGGGACTTCATACAATAATGTAATACCGTCACCGTTGAGACAATAAGAGGGATAATTGAACATATAACTAGAATCAACAATTTGTTAGCAATAGACCACGATACACCCTATAAATATCAAAACCCAAGTGCATTTCCACATATGCAACACAAAAATGATGAGAATCTTTGTGCAACACACCAACTGAACCACACAAAACAAATTCAATCCAATAATCAAGAGTTCACAATCTAACATCCTGTACAATAACCCACTTCCAAATTAATTCAAAACTTCCAGAAACCAAAACAAACTGCAATTCAAGCCATGACACAAAGTCACAAACACAACAACCTTGAAGGACAAAGACAACAGCTTTCACCACAACTTCAAGTTTAACACAAAACCCAAGTTCGAATTCAACGTCAAGAACAATGGGTATCAATCAATTGCAGATTTAAACCAGCTCTTGAGCAAATCAATCTCAAATTGTTGCCAGGAAAGAGTAATATACTAAAATGGTTCTGATTGCATCACACGAAGAGAAAAGGAGATGGAGAGAGGAGAGTGTGTGCTTTACCTGAAAGAAACAATCGGCGAGAAATGGAAGATTAGAGCTGGGATTGTTCAGATTCCTGCGGAGACAGAGAGGTAGCGTTGGATTTGGCTGCGCCAACGAAGAAGAAGATGCATAGAGAAAAGAGAAGAAAGGGCTTTAACATAACAAAAACAATTTTATACATTTATTTCATTTTGTACAAATGGTTCTATGTTTTTTTTTATACTGTAATTAATATTATTGAAATTATAAGTCAAATAAAGTTAACACTATTTTTTTAAGAAAAAAATTGAGTAATAAGTAATGACCGAGCGATGGGATGAGATTTAGCTAAGTTAACGAGAAAATGTTTTCTCACAATTAGAGCTCGTTCATTTTTGGATGACCACTTGTTGAACATGCCTCCAAACGACCACTAAGTGTTGTGAGAAAAAGTACTATATATCGAGCCCGTGACACCAGCCCTTGAAGTTCTCGTAAGCTCCCTAAAAACACAAGGAGTTGCACAACTCATTTTGGACTACATCAAAGACTACACATTATGCCTTCAAAGAGCGCTAACCAAATGTGAGGCTTAGCCCCTTTCCCTACGAGGTTCTCTCAAGCTCACAACCACAATATTGTGCACCTCGCTGCAACGCGAGATATTCGCACATTGGTGTCTTTCTAGCCTCACATTTATATTTCATAGGTTGTTGATGACAACATAAAGAGATAAACAAACCACGAGTCAGTAATATGAATATCAATCAGTTGGGAGGGCACGTATTGTAACCATGTTGCGGTGTTTCTAGAAGTATGATTGATGTTCAAACTAATGTGTGTTTTTACTTGTTATAGTATGTCATGTTTTTGTTCGAGTTGGACATATCCAAAAAAAAGGTTATATGCAGGATTTCTTTGTTTTTAGTAGATTATTTGAACAACTATTATATAGACGCTTAAATTTGAGTTTCAGGATTTTCATGACTTTATCAAATCAGGATAACAATGACCCGCATACCAAAACTCAAAATTGAAGCAAAATGAGTCGTTAGCCAAGTTCTGACAAGTCCTCTACGCTTATCTAAACAGGTCGTGCTAAAACGTCTACATGTATGATGGGTCATATTTTTAAGACTAAGTATGATAAAAATGTACATCTAAATATTTTCTAAAAATGTCCTAGTTTGATTGATTAACTGAACATAGATCCAAAAGTCAAAATATGAAATTTATAAATAGTCATGGCGTAGAACACAAGCATGCATAATTAGTAAATTTGAAGTGTTTCATTTTCATAATTTATAGGTCCAACTGTCCTTTTTTTATATGGTTTATTGCTCTAATAATTCAATTTTTAAATAGTCTACAAGAACTATTGTAGACTTGTCGTTGGGTTTGTGCTCACTTCCGACACCACTCCTTCATCATCGGATCAGTATTGACTTTCAAAAAACAATTTGGGACAATTGTCATTATTAAAGCCCAATCAATCTTGATAGTATCAATTCCCGAAACATTATATTAAACACACGAAAAAAACAATACGTTAAATAAAACGTGCATGTGTAATACCTTTCAATCTGGAAGATACGTAACTCGAGTTTCAAATTAAAAATGTTAATTCTAAAGAGACTTTGACCGAGTTGATTCAGTTGTAAAATTTGAGCCGGTTTTTTTAATTCAAAATTAACTTTAAACTATGAAATATGAAATATATGTCACATATATTATACCCGTCATTTGGTACATTAAATTTTGTACCAAAAAAAATAAACCATTTAATATATTTTCTCATAAAACAACAACAACTAATTCATATCCAAAAAAAACATGAACATGTATAGCTATAACTAACATGCCAAAAACTCCTAACTAACTTGCACTCTTCTCATTGCTTCAACATATGATTAATCCAAAATTTACCTTAGTGGTTGAACTCCAAAACCCACTTTCAAATCTACCATTAGTAAATTACAACTTTACCCTCCAAAACCTCCAACACCATCCACATTATAAACCAATCACTTCCCAACACATAGTCTTCAAGAACCTTAAATTCTTGGAGATATTAAGAGAATGGAAGGTTCCAATATTAGGGCTTTGTTCCAAAAGTTACTTGCAATTCTACTAATTTTGGGGGTTTCAATTAGGGCACAAGTATCCACACCATGCACATCCTCAATGGTCACTAGCTTCACACCATGCTTCAATTACATCACCGGAAGCTCGGCCAACGGCTCGTCTCCGACCGGCGACTGCTGCGACTCTGTTCGGTCGCTCACCGGAACTAACATGGACTGTCTTTGCCTTGTCCTAACTGCCAATGTTCCTCTCCAACTGCCCATTAACCAAACCCTAGCTCTTGCTCTCCCTAGGGCATGTAATGTGGCTGGTGTGCCCTTGCAATGCAAAGGTATATATATACTATTTCTAATCATAGCTCAAAATTTGAAACTAACCCATGAGAATCCGAAACCCGACTATCATTTTTTTCGGATTTGAATTGCATACGTTTGTGAGAAAATTACAAATTGGCCTGGGCAGGCTCACACTTAAAACCCTTTAAGGCCTAAGGATGCTCTTGTTTCAGTAGTACAAAATTTAGACTTGAATTCGAAACTCGACACACATTTTCTTTTATGAACGTGAGCTGCATGAAATAGACTCAACTAATTTATGGGTCGAATTTTTCGTGAGAAAATTGTAAATCGGTTTGGACAAACCCCCACCTAAGGGTGTTCATATTATGGAATAGATCGAACATATTCGGTCATAATCGTTAAATTTGTTACTACTACTTCATTCTCTGATGATATGGTCATATAGATATTTTTTTTTTTTCTTTCGATTTTATGATATAGATATTTTTAAATGCACATTTTGGTGAATTTTATTTTTGCAGCCTCTGGTTCACCACTTCAAGCTCCAGGTACAATCTATATATGTTAACAATAAATTATTTTTTGTCTTTAAATTAATTAAAAAATAATGAGTTTAAAAGTAGATTCATTTATTGGCAGGTCCTGTCCAACTTGGCCCAACCCTTCCTCCTACGCCTGAGGCCTCCTTTAGTCCACAAGGTAATATGGCCCACTAATTGTGCTCATTCCAACACAACCGGTTTAATTATCGTGTTTGTATTAGATCATACAATATGAGTTTAAATGTGTCACATTCGTGTCGTATATAAACAATTTTGAACACGATTTGATACCGCAATGTTTTTGGGCAGCTTCAAAAGCAGCAGCTGTGGGGCCAGCACTGCCACCGTCAGATCAAACATCAATAGCTCCTTCACCGTTGGATCCAGAAGATGAAACCCCGACGGCCACTCCACGGATCCGACCGGTGCATTATCCGACAACCTCGGATTCGTCGAACCTATTTGCCTCATCGTATCTGCAACTAATGATGATCTTAGGAGCAACAGTGCAGCTCACGTGCTCCATTTTGGTGGTTAATTTTGGATCGGATGTGTAATGGAACTTAAGTGATGTACTCGTATAATAAATGCTAATATAATATTTCCCATAATTTGTTCGTTTAATTTTTAATAAAATGTAACTGCACTTTAGCGATTAAATTGTTAGAAAATGAAGTATTACAAATACTAAACTAACGAAAGAGTTCGAAATATAAAATAACTCGTATATCTTCTTTTCCTTAAATACACTTGAAAACGACTAAACTATCAGAGTGTGTCCGAAAAAACGCGTCTACACATGTGTTGTGTCCCACAAAGAAAACGAAGGAAAGAAACACTCAGCGTTGTTCACGGTCGTGGTTCATGGATCACAAGCATGGGCCCCATCCTAACAACCAAATAGGAAACGCTAGAGCTAATAAAAAGTTACAAAATATGACACGTGAGTGTTTTTAGTCTGACTCATTTACAACCCGCATTGTCAGTTCTACGAGGTTACAATAGAACATCGAGGAAGTAGCTAGAAATTGACAAAAATAGCAAACTCAAAAGAGAACCCACAAACTTTATCCAATTATTAAGGCCACAACTATCACCAAAAATAGGCATAAACTTGCTATAAAATCCCCAAAAACTCACATTCCCAACCATCAAGCCTTGTGGTAGAGAAACATTGCAAGCCAATCTTTAACCAAAAAAGAGAGAAACACAAGCTTATATATATATAAATAAAAATGGCCAACAAGCTTGTTGCAGTGTTTCTCATGAGCATAGTTGTTTTTGCAACAATGCAACTCCACAAGGTTGATGCAAAAAGCAAAGAAGATCAATTATATGGCAAAATCTTTGACAAGTGCATGAAAGATTGCAATGAGGATGGTCACCACTACACTTTTTGTGAGGTCAAGTGTGATGAAGATACAACTGAGGACATGGATACCTGTAAGTCATTACATTTTGATCCATCGATTATTCGTTTTGTTTCGAACTGGTAACATATTTGATCATAAAATAAGCTATTTTGTTTCAAATCGGTCCAAGCCTTACCGGTTGACGTGACGATTTTTTGGAACATTTTTGTTGACGTGGCGACCACATAATGCTAATGTTAGTTAAATTCACTGAAGAGGACAATTTGAAAAAAAAAAATGTATAACTGAGGGACATGATCATCACACCAATTTTGTGAAAATTTTGTCCCTCAATTAATCATATGTTATTTTGTTTCAAATCAGGTTGACGTGACAATTTTTTCTGGAACATTTATGTTGATATAGCGACCATGTAGTAGTAATGTTAGTTAAATTTACTGATGGGGACAATTTGAAAAGAAAATTGTATAACTGAGGGATATGATCACCACGCCGGTTATGTCCAATTTGGTCCCTCGATTATTCATTTTGTTTTGAATTGGTATATCCAAACAATTCATTTAGTTCCAATTTGGTCACTAACTATGTTATTTTGTTTCGAATCGGTAAAATCCGTACTGGTGCCGTCAAATTAAGCAAACGTGACATTTTTTTTTCTAAAACGTTTTTGTTGACGTGGCGCGACCACCTGACGCTTAAGTTAGATAAATTTACTAAAACCACAATTTTGTTTCAAAATTGTATAATTGAGAGACGTGATCGCCAAGTCAATGTTGTAAAGGTACCGATTGCTTATCGAAAAAAGTCAATGTTGTCCAATTTGATCCCTGAAACATTGAATAATATTAACAATTTGTTGTTGTTGATTTTTGCAGTTTTGATGAAGAAATTGAGGTTGCTTGCTCCTCGTAGCAATTGATTGAATCACAGACATGCAGAATGTAGAGAGGCCAAGCCTGCAACCATATTAATTATGATCTTTGGAGTTTTGCTCAATTTAATTACATGTAATGTTGGCCACAACAATTGTACCTCAAAAAACTAACAATAAAAAAAAAATTATTCTTATCTAAATTTATATTTGTTCTTCAATTGTTTGTTATTGTTGTGCTTAATTTGTGATTATTGCTTTGAGGGTCATTCATTTAGTTGTTGGAAAAAGTAAATAAAATTCTAGTAACTCAGATGTTAATAATTGAAGACATTTCAACTCATGATTTTTATGGAATTTGAAATACTGATATCCAACATGTGACAATTTTCTAAGAATTCAGTTTAAAATAGTCAAACAAACTACCCCATAGATATTCAAATCAACAATTAATCTAAAAATTATACGGGTTAATTAAACACTAATGTTTCCTTCCAAATAACAATGTTAGAGTAGTGTTATGATTTCAAAAAATAAAAAATGTTAGAGTAGTGTTATATGTTTCAAATCGGATACACAAATATTTGTACAAATTGAGGTCTCAAGTACAAGATGGAACATTGACCAATTTATTAATAACTCAATTGAATTCATGTTGTGTGCTAAATATACAATATGTCGGACGCTCTATGTCAGAAATTCACGAAAGGTGATCGTATGATCATATATATATATTGTATTGTTATTAATTTGTTAATTAAGATCGCCAAATTTTTTAAAAATATATGATTTTTTTTGGAATAGTACCATGGAATAATGACTCTAATATGCTATCAATATAACTTGGTTAAAACGAGCTAATACCACTACAACATATAAGTGAATTGGCCGCGGTTCAGAATGGCAAACTTAAGGCCCAGGTTAAAGTCCTATACCGCGGTTTTGGGCTTTTGGGCCGCAGTTCTAATAACCGTATCCTAATATATCTTTAGATTACGGTTTTAAAGTCTATTTTCTTGCGGTTTTTAACTGCAGACATGGTAATTAAATATCAATATGCAAATAGAGAGTTAAGTGGATTAGAGCCGATATTTTGAAGTAAAACTCACAAATTTTTAACATAAAACTCAAAATTTGTTTTTTTTTTTATATAACGAATTAGTAATCCACAACCCCCTGTAAAATCAAGTTCCGATTAGACATTTCTAACTCGAATTCAAAATACCCGACCCCAACTCGTCCTAAAACCCAAATACCACCTCTAATGTCAATCCCCTTATACTACATGCGACTTTACTTCCATAAACAAAACAAGAAGAAAAAAAAAGTGAGTCAACCAATAAACTGGAAAATCACACATTTTTAAATGTTCAGTTGTACTTTTGTGTATTTATTTATACAATTGTGTTTAGCAAGCTTTTCTCATATCCAAATAATTGATTAAAATATGTGTTAGAACTATATACACATATATATAAACTATTACAAAGTTAAAAAAAATCAAATCCAATAAATTCATTTAAACTCATAACACTGGCCAATTAAAATTTAGATCATATAAAATTCACACATGAAACAATTAATAAGTCTTTGATGTGTTGATATCTATTACATGGCCAATTTAGAGGAGAATTAGGTCTTCTCCTTTTAGTAACTAAGTTTCATGAATCCGAGAATGTTTAATGAATCGTTTATGTAAATTCACATCTCCGCAATTCTAAAACCTCTCGTCTAAAAGAATGTCAAACACTCGATATCAAATTCGACGCATACAAATTCACATTTTTGAACTATTTGAGTAATTTCGCAAGTACATAATTCTTAAAAACACTTAACATTATATTTGACGTGTTACACAAATTCACATTTTTGAACGAACATTATATTTGACGTGTTACACAAATTCACATTTTTGGACAATTTGTGTGAATCACACAAGTCCCCTCGTTTTAGAGAAAAACTAGGAAATCACTTGTTCAAACAATCTATGTCGCACTTTTCGTGTCACAAAACTATAGACATCATGATGCTATTAATGCGATTGAAATGGTAATAACAACCGCGAGTTTTCGGTAAAAACTTGACTCACAAAACAAGGCTAATAACAATTCCTATATAAATTCCCTCCTCCAACTAGCTAGCAAAATAAATAAATAAAATAATAAAAAATATTTATTTGTTTAGTTTCTTAAAATAAAAAATAAATAAAAGATGGCAAAGAAGCTTGTGACATTGCTTCTCATGTGCATTGTTGTAGCTGCAACATTGCAAACTTGTGCGGCGGATCCGAATTACGCGCCGTCGCCGGAAGCCCGGAAAAAGTTTGCGAGAGAATATGATGCGTGCATGAAACCATGCATGAAGAAATGCGACCGCGACGGGAAGCAATACACGGATTGTGAAATCAAGTGCGACGAAGATTGCTCCGAGAAGGAGGATAATGGTAACTTCTTTTTTCATTTGTTGAAAAAACGAGCATGTTAGAGGTAGCAATTCGGGTTGTATGTCTTTCAGGTTCAAAACATTGCATGCAAAATGCACGAGTCTAATCCAATCCACAATTTCTCAAGAAACATCATTGACCCAATAATTGATCGGATCCAATTAATGTTTACTCGGATCAACAATTTTTCGGGTTGTCCTTTGGGTGCTCGGTCCAAATTGATGGCTTTAGAACCTGTAGATTAACTGGGAGGAGTTGTTTCATCTTAATATGAAGTTACGTTAGGTTACAAGTATGGGAGGTTACTAATTTGGATCATCCTTTGGGCGCTTGGTTTTTCCTGACTTGAATCGTGATTAGTTAGTGCCCAACCAACCAACTCCTCCCGTTCCCACCAACGAGTTCCTCAAACCTATAAATTTTTGCATAGGTCACACTCGAGGTTCCTCTAAACCAATCTTGAATTCACCCAAATGTCCTCGAACATATAGATCGACTTTCCGCCTCCAATGCTCCAAGAGATATAAGATCTAATGTATTCTATGTCTTTGCACAAACTTTTCCAAATCGAGTCAAGCCTCCTACTCTTTCTTTTATTCAAATTGATTTTCCTCCGCGTTATTAGAGTTGAACTCTTACTGATTCTCTAACTATACACACGTTTGATTTTTTAATTATTTTTAAATCATTGTTCATTCTTCAATTATTGCTCTTTTATATAACAGATAAAGTGAGAACGTACAATGCTGAAAGCAAAAAAGAGGAGAAGGAGAAGGAGAAGGACCAGAAGGAGAAGCAAGGCAGGAAAAGGAAATAATTCAACTTGAAGCAGCACTTAATATTTATATGAATTGTGATTTATCAATAATATTGTGTGTAGTTTTCTCAATTCATTGGGATTAGGGTTTCTGATTTTCTCCCCGATTGTATTTGATGAAACTAATACATTATTATTTATTGTTCTTCACAATCCATCCATAATTTGATGACAAAGATGATAGTTCGAATTTTAGATCAGATTGAATATTTTCAACTTGAATAATTTAAATGGACGGTCTGTTTGGTTTGCATGTTTCGGACATGTTCAAGTTCATGTTATATATACATGCAAAATCTGTGGGGCAGTGCAAGTTACTCGATCCTACCCAAAAATTCTTGGTTTATTTTATGTGATCCGAATTCAGGTTTAAATTGTTGTCTCTAATCCATAACAAAAAAGGTGTGAGGGATCGATGATGGTATACTTGAATGTGATCGAGTAAATGGCGTTGCAAGAATTATCCGAAATTGAATATTAATGATAAAGAATTCCATACTTAATATTGACGACTATCGTAGATTATTCAAGTAAATGATAGCATGATTCAAAGAAGTATTCAAATTACTAACGCCTTGTAGGTCAAACGGTTATAACACTTAGATCTCCATTATGAGGTATCGGGTTTGAGTCTTTTGGACACCAACTTTGTAAATATTATTGACTATAATATGATGTAATTTTAAATCATCTCTTGAAAGATCTTAAAGAAACTGTTAAGAGCCCGTTTGATCCGCAAGATCTTGGTTTTATTTAGTATAATCTAAGTTTGTGGTTGAGCAAATGAAGTTAAACATTTTTTTCTTTACAGAAGACTATGCCTCATTTGCACATTACAATAAAACACACATCTTTAAACAAAACTTAAAGCGTGAACTTCGAGTTTCACATCAGACACGAGATTAAATATCTCTACCTTGGTGAAAACAGATTCCACCAAGTTAACGGGAGGAAGAATCTAGAGAGAACACAATGAGGAATTAAATGTGTGAAAGAAGCGATGTGTCGTCACATGATTGGTCGAATATGATGATGTCATTGGCTGTGAATCATGATGACGTTCTGTTGGCTGGTGTCATGTAAGTCACTGCGACGTGGCACTATTTAGGTGACAAAGGACATTTATTTTGTCTTTCAGCCATCTGATTTGATTGTCGGATGTGGCTCAAAGTCAACACTCCCTTGTGGTCATTTGTGTAAGTGTTGCTAGAGGACCCCGACCTGATCTCCGTGTAGCAACGAACCCGACCATATTTCAAATTGACTAGGGTTAGGCCTTTCCAACCCAACTTCAAACCCAAACCCGAAAACCCGACCAAACCCAACCCAAATTTCCCTTCACATAAATTTTAGTAAATACCAGCCCTACAATCACAAAAAATTCTGCCATTTCCGTTGACCCAAAAATAGTAATTAAATTTTTTTCATTCCAAATCCCAATCCAACCATTTCCTGTAAGAAATCAATAAACACATTATCAATTAAAATTGAAGAAAAATAAATGGCCATGAACAAGCTTGTTGGTGCTGTATTTGTAATGTGCATTGTTGTTGCTGCAACGTTACATTTCCAGAAAGCTGAGGCTGAGACCAAAAAGGAGAAAGAAGAATACAAGGCTTGTTTTAATCCTTGCATGAAGAAATGCAACCATGACGGCCACCATTACTCTCATTGCGAAATGAAGTGCGACGAGGATTGCTCCGGTAAGGTGGTCGCCGGTGAGTCTAGTTATATATATTTCTTCGAAAACGGTTGAAAACATCATTTCCGTCTCAAAATAAGTATAGTAGAGTTGATAAGGTTTTTTTGGGTTTGGGTTGGAAAGGTCTAACCTAAAACCGGTTTGAAAGGGGATGGGTTCGTGGACCGAGTTTTGGTTTTACGTGAGATATGTGCGGTTTTCCTGACCTGATCTAACCTGAAACAATTATTTCCGTCTCAAAATAAGTATTGTAGAGTTGATCGGGTTTTTTGGGTTTGGGTTGGGAAGGTCTAACCCAAACCCGGTTTGAAAAGGGTTGGGTTTGTGGACCGAGTTTCGGTTTTACATGAGATATGTGCGATTTTCCTGACCTGATCCGACCTGAAACAATTATTTCCGTCTCAAAATAAGCATATTATATAAAGTTGGCAGTTCGTGTTTTGATTTGGGTTGGAAAAGTCTATCCCAAATCCGATCTGATAGGATTAATTATATATAGTCTTGAATCTTAGGTCGGGTTTCGGTATTAGTTTTTACAAAAAAATTATATTTGTAGTAATTAATTACAATATTGTTTTGTTGTTGCAGACGATTTATTGACCTTGAGGCTTCATGAGAAGAATTAATCTAAGCAAAGGAGTTTGTAATTTTAAACATTTGATAATCAATTGTACTTTGTAATAGACACGTGCTGAAAATAGTCCTAATTAATTATTTTTATTCTTATTTTTTTTATGTTCCTTTGTAGAAGAAACATTGATGAACACTTAGTTTTGATTTATTATTTGTAGTTTTTCGTATCTCATATTTGAGATTAATAATATTATTATATTCATTTTGATTTAACCCAACTTGTTCAATAGTTGGGTCATATTCGTGATAAACCGGTTAACAAAATACAAGACTTACAACACGACACAAACACAACCTGCAAACATGAACTAACCACCCTTACTTGAAATTCGAACTGTATGTTATTTCTTAATGTGTAAACACATACTTTTACATAGAGATCATCATTTTAGATTCTATCAGAGGAAAAGAGAGTATAGGTAAAACTCGCCTTATCGAATCTCCATTTCAAACACAATGGGCCCGATTATTCGGGCTCAAACACACGAGCAATTGAGACTTAACTCGATAATTTGCGGGTTCGGGTGACATAAAATGGACTAGACTGATTTTGGGTCAGATCCGAGTTTAGAGTTTCTTGATAATCTGAAGAACGGGTCGAGCAAACGCACATGAACCCCCGCACCCCCATTGCGTCGGGTTTTGGTTAGTTCTTTTCAACCCGAACCAGATATGAGTCAGGTTTGGGTCAATAGGGTGGGATTGGGCCCATTACGGACCATTATAGCTTCTAAAAATTGATAAACCCTAAAAAAAAAAAAAACTAAAACCAGAGATACACCAAATCGCTAATCGCCGACATCACCAAATCGCTTAGCGCCTCCATCTCCGGCAGCCTCTCCGCCACCAACATCCTCCATTCAATCTCTCTCTCACGGTGGCTGCTTCATCTTGGTTAGTGGCCAGGAATGTTCTTGAATTTTTTGAATTTTTCAATCAGCTTATTTAGGAATTTTTTTATTGAAAAAATTAGGGTTCATATCGGATTTGAACATTTGAGTTACTCTGTTATGAGATCTGAAAATTTGGCTAGTTTGAAATGTTTTCATTTTTTAATTTGTTGTTATATTTGAGAATCTATGACTCAATTTGGGTTATATTGTAATGATTTTGTTTGATTATGTATTTATGTTGTTGAAATATAGCCGTTAGGGTTTCAATTTGGTTGATTTTGGGTTTCAATTTGGTTGATTATTTACCTGAACACGAATGTGAAATGATGATGCTGAATGTTCAATTTCTGTACTGTTTTTGTGAATAAATTCGTTTTTTTTAGTGGTAGTGATGTTCTACTCTTGTAGAGTACGAAATCTAGTAAGTGTTTGGATTACAAAATTTGATATGTTTCGTTCCCATTCCGATACAAAAATTCTAATCCAAATGTGAACAGAGGGATTCAGTGTTAAGATAATTGCATAGTTTGGTTCGAAGATTTTGACAAGCGTGGCAGTTCAAAATGTGGGTAGTTTGAGTGGCTGGCCTTGAGTGTTTCGCTGTCTTGTTTCTATGATTCGAACTTTGGACATGCCAGAATAATACATTAGTATTTACCATTATGATATCTACTAATTTGTTGTTTCGCTGTCTTGTATTATGAAATTTAAAAGTACTTAAGTTTTGTTATTAGTTTTGTGTTTTGGTTATGGGTTTTATTGAACATGATCTATATAGTGACATGAGTATTGTTTTGCTTTTAGGTGTGCAGAAAATAACTCCTTAGAAAAGCTTTCTCTCTGCTGCAGTTTATAATGGGTTGGAAGGCTGCTGAGAAGCTCATTAAGCACTGGAGAATTCTCAGAGGAGATAATGTGAGGATGAGAGAATAGTTCTCTTTTAGGTCTCATTTCTGTATTTGACTTTTGAATTTTATTGATGCATAAATTTCAAATTTTGCTTCAAAAATTTCTCAGGTGATGATAACCAGCGGTAAAGATAGAGGTGAAACCGGTGTCATTAAGCGCGTCATCCGCTCTCAAAATCGTGTTATTGTTGAAGGCAAAAATCTAGTAAGAGACACTCTTGGCCTTCCTCTGCATTTGGAACCCTTTATTTGACATTTTGTCTTCCTGGTTTCGTGTGTGTTGTCAGTTCACGTTTGTAAATCACGACAAGCACTTAATATTGTATTTTCTTACTTAGGAACTAACACATCCTCAGCATTTTCTTTTGTTGAGATCTTTGTGATTCTTGTTCTGAGTCTGCACATGCCTATTCATCGGAAGCAGAAATAATACATTCCGGTGCTTGATTACTTCGGGCATTTAGAAAGTTGCTTTGCATTCATAAACCCCGTGAGTTTGAAAATTACCACCGACAAGGCCAGGAACCACTTTTTGTTTAATTTATTTGTGCACCACCGATATTGATGAAATGCATTGTCCAACCTATAAAATAAAAATGAACTATGTTATTTCTTATGTTGTTGCATGGTGACGAACTTGTTCATTACGCAACATTGTCCTCCCCTTACATATTCCATGTATGCATTTTTTCAGGTAAAGAAACACATCAGGCAAGGACAAGGGCATGAAGGTGGGATCTTTTCAATTGAAGCCCCGCTTCATGTCTCAAATGTTAAAATTCTTGATCCAATCACAGGGTGAGCTTATGCCCTAGTTTTATTAGATATGATTACTGATTTTTCTTTGTTAACATACATATTCAGAGAAATGATTGTTAGCATTTAGTTGTGCAGGAAGCCTTGTAAGGTTATGAAGAAATTTCTAGAAGATGGTACCAAAGTGAGGGTTTCTAAAGGTTTAAATGCATCTGGCTCTGTCATCCCTTATCCTGAGATTTTAAAGATAAGGAACCCGCCGAGACCTACAGTTGGTACTTAATGAAAACTTACATCTTTATTGCTCCTTTTTTCATAAACATGTTATGCACGTAGCCATTTATATCGGCATGTTATGAAATTTGTTAGATATTTGCTCTCTTTTCCACTTAACTAGTTAGACATGAAGCCCTCTATCTGACAATAGGTGGCAATTAATTCCGATTTTGGATCTGTTTGGGTTTTAGATCTTAGTGTAAAATGTGTGGATTTGGCCCAGCCAACCCGACCCGCAATGTTATAGGATAAATCCTAACCGACATGAAAATTGGTCGGATCAGATCGGTTTTAAGTCGGCTTGGATTTTGGATTTCCTCTGGTTCATATCCAAATTGCCACCTCTATCTAACAAACAGAATCTGGAATTGTGATGCTCAGTCTCCTACGTACTCTGGTTCATGAAATTTCACAATTTGCGTGAAATTAACTTTTCTCTAGTGCTACCATAATATGAAAATCATAATACTATTCTTGAGGCGAATTAAAGTTCAGATTGGTAATCAAAAGCTCCATTGTTAGTATAAATCTTGTTGAGGAGTTTGATTTCACAATTATTTGCAGTCTTTTACTCGTAAGCACCTTAGATGTTCCATGATATATACTCCATAACGACATTCTAGATCTTGCAACTTACGTAATTCAGTTATGGCAATCTCGTGTTGTTGAGTAAATTGTCTATTATATATGTGATGCACTTTTGTTGATCAAATCTGTTTTGTTTTGCAGCCGGTCCCAAAGATACTCCAATGGAGGATGTGTTGGAGGTGACATATGACCCCAGATCAGGGAAGGGCATGCCTAACCTCTAAAATAGCATCGCGGTCATTGTCATTCGACTTCTAAGCATATTAATCAAAGATGTCGCTAAAACGCGGTTGCAAGGGTTTATTTATGTTTTTCATAAGTAAGCATTTTAAACAAATACTCGTGCTGTGCATTTTGTTATATATGCTTGCTATCATTGAAGTTTAGTCTTTCAACTTCATATTTTGTTGCTTCATTGGAGGATCCAATCTTTATCGGGAGATGGTTTTGAGGTGTGGGAGATTTTCATGATAGGCAAGTTTGTGGATTGATATTGTTCCTAATGACCTGAACCTTATTGTGGCGGCATTGTAAGGAATGGCATCGGGGCGGTTGTGCAAGGGTTCCCCGCCCCATGTTTGCACTATGGATTTTACCCACCTCATGCCTTATCCAGAGTCGGAAATTTGAACCCGAACCCAAACCTGCAGGTATTCTGAACCCGACTTAAAAAAATTGGTTTACATAAAATGGATATAGTTAATTTTGAGTTGGGTTCAGGTAAGATGTTACTTGAGAAATTGCGGGCTGGGTTGGGTTGGATCAGGCAAACCCACACATTTTGCACGTATAACCCAGACCCGACCAATGGCCAAAACTTGTGTTACTTTTGAGTTGGGTTCGTTTTTAACCGAAATTTGAAAAAAATAAAAATTGAATTGACACCTTTACCCCCATTCTAGAGCTATCAATTTAGACTCGAACTTGACCCACATTATCGCGATAAAAGATAAAAATAAGAGTTCTGATCTAAACATCGTTAATTAATGTCTCAACAATTTTCTGTACAAGAACGAATGATGAACAATTAACCCATAGAAATGAGTTTTCTATAACTCAAACCAGTGACCCACTTGGAGTTTGTTTGGGTGAATCCTGCAAGAACATGATATAAATAAGCATTTTTTTTACAATTATGGAAAAATACATCGAAAGAGCATCGAGAGATATCGAATTTGATTACCTGAATATTACTAGGATTGAGGAGTTGAATGTGGAGATAGCGATCTGAAGAATTAGTAATTCCAAACAAAAATTACAATCTCATTACCTATCTTGACAAGCAAATGACACGAAAACGAGCTTTGTTATAAAATACGATAAAAAGTAGACAATTATTTTAGAGCAGAGATAGTATATAAAAAGATGGAACGCGACCTACTAACCTTTCTTCGTGTTAAGGGCAAAAGAATGCATTTGATTGCAATTTTTATGCACTCTTTGCGATAGTCTCTGCCTGAAATATGAACCCATGAATGTTATGAAAATCGAAAAATGTAACTATATGTTTTCGAACATCGTTACTGAATAGTAATCCGTAAATAATATCTATAACGCAGCTCTCGTGTTCTGTTATATACCTTATTTTGGGTTTGGGGATCAATTGAGAAAGCCATTTTTCTTCAAAAGAAGTTGAGTTTGGTGTATCCATGTGAGTGTTGCAGCAACTCTTCAACCTCAATCCTGGAACCGGAACAGCTCAAGCTTCTCTTGAAACGAAAACGATTTACAGACTCTATCTCAGCTGCAAATACGCCGTAAACTGGTCTATGATCTGAGAACCTCGACTCTCCTCGAACGTAAGATAGTTGATCTAGGCCATTTCCGTACCACAAAATGCGATCACACCTTCACGTATGGATACAAATAGACGAACATTAGTTCTTAGTATCACTTCACGTAGTTAAATAACAGTTCGATAGCGTGTAAGATTAAGAAAACTAGAATGAAATTAGACTCAAGAACGAGAACGAAAATGAGAATCTCATTCAATAGTCATTTCACATGAACAATTTATAATACAAACGTTTTATTCCCATTTCGATTTTTGATTCCCATTCCTAAACAAATTGAGAGAGCGTACCATGCAGGAGTTCTTCGCTTTTTCCTAGGGTGTCGATCCTCCCCTGTGTATCTATCTGAATTATTCGAATACTTGTATGTCGGAGGGAAATATATGTTCCCTTCGTTCCACCCCTCAAAGACACGCCCCCGTCTTTGCTCTATCCGAAGCTGAAAATACGAAGATTGATCAGTTGTTATCACGATGATTTGAAAACAGATATCGAACACTTGAATGAATTGCAATGAGAACAACAAGGTTGGCTAGGTTTTAGGATCATTTGTTTATAGGAAAGTAACACACCTGATCATTCTCGAGCAGAGCCCTCCAGTTGCGCATCTCAACAAGAGCCTTTGTGGATCGGTAAGGGAGGGCGATCCTATAATTTAAATCTCCCAACCAAATAATCCGACTGCAAAAACATAAACAAGTTAAGATCTTGAAGAATACGAGAAACAACATGTTTCGTTAAAAGACCGGATGATTATAGGAAGATAGTTTGGTGCAAAGACATCAAGAAGATAGAAAAACAACTGTATCATTTCTGTTACTATCCCATTTCCGTTATATATTAAAACTATTAGCGACAACACACTTCAAATTCTTTCGATATCTATAATCTCCTTCAAAGAATGGACGACACAGGAAAGACTCACATTCTGTTGATGTGAGATTCCTTAATCCCCTCAAAGAAGGGACAACGTGGAAAAGACTCACATTTTTTCGATGTGAGATTTCTTAATCATCCTCAAAGACAGGACGATGTGGAAAAGAGAAAACGGGTTACGGGTCACTAGGCTCCTTCACATGCAGACTCGATAAGAATTACAAGATAACAAATCCTGTATATGGACCACGAAGGGCGTAGTCAAGACAAATGGGTCACTAGATCTAAACAGATCGAGTTCTGCTACTATTTAAACTTGACTCCAGCCTATAAACATAAACTATTAGGTGAATGGCTCCACTAGTATATCAAATGACGACTAATTTCACATTCTTTCTACGTGAGATTACTTTACACATTCAAACTTATTAATCCAAACTCTAACAAAGCTCAAAAACACGAATCTTACTCATGCTCTAGAATTGTCTGCGGGGAGTTCTCATCTCCCGTGCCATGAACCCGAGGAAACCTCGTCTTCCTGAGGATCTCCATGACATCCGAGTTTCTCCGTACCTCGTCACCTTCCTTCTGTCCCGAGGTCAAATGACTACAAACAAAGCAAAAGCTTGTTTGGTGCAAAGACATGCTAATAGAGATTGATCCCTGCAAAACCCAAAGAAAATCAGATCAAAAACTCTTCCAAAATCATCATCACAACAATATAAATAAGAAAAGAAAAAAAAGGTACAATGTACCTTGTTTCCAAGATAACCCATCAATCCTCTGCCCACACAGGACACTTTCATGTTTTTCACATCATCTCTAAGATCACTCTTCACCCAAACTGTCAAAAATATTCCAACCATTTGCTTACTAGCAACCAAACAATACCTTGACTGCTGATCTCTATCTTCCATGGAAATAGACCCATCGTAGCTCGTTGGAGAGTCCTCGAGTCCATTTTCTTCATCCGACGAGCCCCAATCACTTGGCCTGTGACCATACATAACCCGGTCACACATACTAAACCTCCTTTCAAGTTGAGGTAGTTGCATTGACATGTCACGGTCCATTCTCATGCTGCAGCTCAAAGACCGGAAGGACCGGCGATGACATCCACTGTTTAGAGTCTTCCTAATAAGAGCTAACCATTTTCTGGCTGGACCGTCGTCTTCTGTACCAAGAACATTACCAGCATTCAGAGGGACAATTTCTTGAAACCTGAGAGACAATGTGGGATTGAATAGCCTTGTGTAAGTGTCTGGTTAACACAAATATGACAAACAAGAGATGTCAAATTTTGATTGAATATATAGATAGGACTGACCCAAGAACATAAATGTCAGCAGGAGGTGAAGTGTGAAGCCAATCTTCAAGATTCAAATGACTTGGTGGAGCTTTTCCAGCCACATTCCAAGTAGCTACAAAAATCCTGTTGCCCACAAGATAGGAGAATACTAATGAAACCAAAACTTACACTGCCAAAACTTATTTTATATGCAGATTGATCCATGTCAAATCTGGGCCCACCAACGGTTCATCGACCTATTCATCTTTAACGGTTGACCTTTTAAAGTATTGCATGAGGGATAAAAATAAGGTTGACCGATGTTCCATTTGGGTCCACCAACAAATGATCAATCTGATAACTAGAAGTCTAGAACGGTCTACTGTAAAGAGTAAAAACAAGTAAATCTAAAACTGAGATAAACTCATACTTAGTATGGGTCTACCGTACTATGTTAGCAACAATGTTTGGAAGGAGAGACCAATTTGTGCAGCAACCAAACATCAATAACCAGAAATGTCTATAGACATTAGAGCTGCAGGAGGTATTAGAGTATTACAAACCTATAATTATGTACTTCTGTAACTTGTGCAACATCACGGCCAATCTTGCTTCGCCGAAGCCGATCAGAGTGCCTGTTGCTCAATCTCTCTGCACACAAATTATCAGAGACTGAGTCCAGAAGTTTGGGACAGCAAATAAAGACAATGTTGAAACACATTTATCAGTAATGGCATGTTTATATTTATGTAAATTCTTGTGGGGTTTACACTTTAGAGAGGTGTGGTCCAAATACTGAACCTGTTTTGCTTTTCTTGATTGTCCATGTCTCTCTCTCTGAGAACTTGTTCCTCCATTCTTCATCACCACCTGAAAAAAGACCATAAAGTTGCTAAAGCTGTGCCATTGACACTGCAAATGCACCAACCCCATATATTCAAATAACATGGTTTGGCCTTCTACTACTAATAAAAAGAAGCCACCATAATATTTAGCTCATTCAATTTATATTTATCTAATGTGAGACTTTATTACTCACTTCAACAGTCTCACTCAGAGTCATTTTTGTTATCAATGAGCACTACGTGTGTAAGTATTTTCCTTCACAAGGGTATTTTAAATTGGCACTCCTCGTGTGTAAGTATTTTCCTTCTACACGTGGGTTTGCAGACATATCCTTCTGCAAATGGGCCGAAGAGCACAAGAGAGACAGTAAAAACAAGTCACATTCGAGCCAAAACAAGAATCAAAACCTGGTCTGTTATCATCTTAAATTTGATATTGAGTTACACTTCTTACGCATAATGACTTGAGTGTAAAACGTCAACCTTATCAGTAAAGTTTGACTTGCACCGTCAACGCAACCAAAAATAAAACTTCAAAATTCAGTAACAAGAAGGAAACAAAATAGCAGATCTTAAGCAGCAAAAAGAAGCAACAGAGCCCATTAAATCCAAAATATTGCACAGTAGTTGAATAAGGCAAATTGTTCAGTAAAAATCCCATTTTTGTTTTTTATATAAGAGCTAAGATTCCAACTTCTATGACTATAATTTTCAATAGAATGAGCAGAAAGAGGGATCAGTCACCTTTGTACATGGCATCATCTGTGTGGAAGTCCTCAGCTTTGCTCTTGATGTTGAGCCATTTCTTGACCAGTGACTTGGGCCATGAAAGCTTCAATAACAACAACACTCAGTCTATCACCAATCACACCAAAACATACAAATAAATAAAAACCAGACCTTGTTTTGTACTTCACAAACCTTGCTTTTTCTGGAATTCTCATCTCTCATTGTTCCACAAGTTCATATAGATGCACCAATTTGGAATTGAAGATCTCTCTCTCTCTCTCTCTCTCTCTCTCTCTCTCTCTCTCTCTTGAACAAGTTTTTTTTTTTTTTTTTGGGTAGCAAAACCAAATCTATGAATTAAGAAGAACCCATATCTCCATTTTCTCTAACTAGACAAGAATCAGAACTTGGGACAAAAAATGGGGAAAGAACAAAAAGAAAAGGTCTCAACTTTGCAAACAAAAGAGAAAACAAAGACAAACCCAGTTACTGAGCATTTGTGTACATTCTGGGTCTGCAAGTTCCCAAGCAAAAACCCAGAAAAACCCAGTTGGGTAGTTCAAAAAGAGTGAAAGAGAAGAGAGAGAGCAACAAGACAACGTAGCAGTAGAGAAAAAGGAAGCTCTTTTATGTGTTGAACAATTGCAAAAAACCTCGTAGTAGTGAGTGATGTGTTGTTGTGTTGTGGGTACTAAGAGCAAAAGTATCAAAATTTATATCAAATTTGATGAGAGAATCAATAAAGTGGAAGCTAGAGAGCAAGAGTTTTGGGTCTCTCGAGGTTTTTTTATTACCCAAAAATACAACAACACAACCGGGTCCCTCCCCTCTCTCTCTCTGCAACCTCTGTTCTTGCCATTGGTGCAGTGTACTTGTGTTTTGGTAGTGTATCTTCTACAATTTGGTTTTGTGTGAAATTTGAATAAGAAAACAAGAATTTGAATTGATGTGTAATCTGTAGGGCACCTCACCCGGTTGATCGATCCGATCGACTTGATCGCATTAACCTTTTAAATTTTGTCGTATGTTTTGCGATTACTAATTCAAATTCGACTCAGATAAGATTTCTAAGAACAATATAATGTCATGTTTAATAATTTCATTTGATATGCTCATTTAGTAAAAGATGTTATACATTTGTTTAGAAGGCTGAACAAGTAACTAATCTACACATCGACAAGATCTGTAATCTCAACAGTTAGTTGCGTCACCCAGTTCGTTAGGGCATTTTGTGTTCTGAAACGAAATTGCCGTCTTCATTGTATTTTATGTAGCACCAATACCGACATCTGACACGATTTGCTAGAAGGCAGAAATTTGCTTGGCTGCAATATTTGTCAATCCTTTTCATAAGAATGTCTAGACAATTGTGGGGAAGAGCTCAATGGGAATTTTTGTACTGAAGACTGTTCCACCAATGTGGGCTTTTGTGCTTTGAATGGTTTGATATAGAGATTTTTTATTTTATTTTTATCTTTTTATGGTTGGTTTGTCAGTCTCCAATGTATGTTGATTTTGGGGTATGGGAGATTTTGTAGTTGAATCCTTGGAATTGAACTTTAGAAGTAACCAATGCATACAAATTTGTCACTCCCAAGTGGAACAATATGTGGAAACTAAGCTTAGCAAATTTGAGGCTGTTTTTGAATGGATTTAGACTTGTGTCCAATAGTTACAATTTCAATAGTCCTAGTTTTAAGCAATATTTTGATTGGCGAGAAGTTAGAACCGGCAAAACGTTGTATGACAAGAACACGTTCGGCCCATACTGTCAAGTATAAACGTAAATATAAACACAGGATGTGAAAGATACAGAAACAGAAATATGTCTGTATAATTCAGCGACCCGACAGCAAAAACATAACTCCTGAAATCGACGTGCTAAATTTTGTAGAGAAGATCCCGACTCAACGAAATGACGATTATGTGCCTATTTCATTACCAAATGTAGCAAGCTAAATAAACGAGAGCAAAGGAATGTGAAGTTCAAGGTACTCACAGAAAGTTCTTTGATCACAGCTCCCTAATAGCAAAGTTGAAGACTCCAAGGTATTGAAGCAGTGAACATTAAATATCTCGTTCTTGAACTTCAAGTCGGGCAGTGTTGGGGTCGGCTCAAATGGATTTGTTTAACAACAAAACTCTCGCTTACGCTAAACGTGTATATGCAAATGTTGGGAACATCATGATGAAAATGTATAGAATAGTAGAGCTACAGGTAAGATATCACAAAGATATTACACAATGTCATTGTAAACAAGCCCTTGAAATAATCTTTTCTCTAACCCTTCAATGAAAAAGAAAAATCGTAGCGACAAAAGTTCATCCAACCATGGTGCGCTTCCGGCCCCTCTGTCGCACTGTTTTTATGTGGAGCAAGAAAAGAAAAAGAGGAATGAAAAACTAACATAAAACAAAACCACTAAAAAGAACAAAAGACGATGAGACCTACCTTCAGCTAGCTTGTTCCATGTGGCTGACCACTGCTTTGAGGATTTACGATATGCAGAAAGTATCCGCTCCATCTAAACAAGAACATGTAATGTGAGCATGATTTTAACTTTTAAGAATATAGAGTTCTGTTTGGTTCAATTCTCAATTACTGGTTTAATATGAGCTTATCAGAAGAAAACCATTTGGAAACTCCATGTTCACTTTGCGATATAACTTCCATTTGAAAAAAAGAAACAAAAAAAAAGCAATTTACGTAACTGAAACTCTGGGGAAGTAGCACATAATTACTTAATCAGACATGCCACGTATCATAATATGAACCTATATTGTAAGAAAATAATAGAAAAAATAGGTTTCATGAAACCAGCCTAAGCCTACCTCAATCGTAAGTGATAAACCTTTAATCCTTTTTAATGGTTTTACAAAAAATAAAATTGAGACAAAAGTGAAACCTAAAGACCAACACACAAGACCTACTTTACTTACCACATTCCCACATGAAGAATGCATTGAAAGCAATGCTCGTTCAAGTACATATAGATCAACAGCTTTATCTTCAGGAAGGGTTGATGTAGAGCTCAGACCAAAATCAATAAGGACCTGTGGGAGGACATAGTTGTGATACAGATTCATGAAAACTAATTTAGTGCAAATAAACAAACTATACAAGATCAACCCTCTATTTTTCAAAACAAGCGATGAAGTGACTCACCAGTTGATTGGTTCCACTACGGATCAACATGTTTGACGTGGTTAAATCACCATGAATGAGGCCTCCATCATGCAGTTTTGCAATAGCAGCGCCAATCTGTGTTGCAATATCATTCATCCGTTCTTCATCAATGCCGTGTTGCCCAAAGTCGAGGAGTATGTCTTTGACAGCTGGACCCTCTACATACTCAAATGTTAGGGTATGTGACACAGTATCTACTGCATATAATACTGGAGTGCAGACCCCGAGTCTTCTTGCTTTCGTCACACACCTAGCCTCCTACTCCAAAGATCATATTATGTAATTAAGCATTGACTTTTTCGTTTATGTGTAGTAACTATCAAACCGTACTGTATTCAGAGAAACTGACCGCATTTAGGCGCTTAAGAGTAAGCTTTGAATCCAGACTTGGATGCCTATACTTCTTTGAGAAACGCTCCTTCACAACAGACCTCCTTTCCACAAAGGTTGACTCAAAAACTCTCTGAATTAACAAATAAAAGAACCGACATTAAGAACAACAAACTGTTCATAAAAAACGGCAAATTCAAGTACTATGTTTTCACTTCGTTCCGAGTTAAAATAAATCCATTTTCCTTGCAGTTTTGTAGACATATTAAAGTAAAGATTGTGTATTGACTCACAGCTTCAGCTCCTTGCTTCACCAGAACGAGACTGTTGTCCTTACCATCATTGGAGATATCCATAGCGAAAGCAAGTACCTGGAGGACTAATTCATGTGACGAAAAGGATTAAACCATTTTCAATTACATAGCACACAACATACAAAATCTAATCCTAAAAAAACACACTCTATACACAAAAGTGCAAAACTATCCGTTGAGTCCTACAATTTATATGAACAACACAAAAACAAAACATGAATAATAGCTTCCTTGAGCGCAAACAGTACCAAATTCTCTACAGCGAAAACATAATCCTATGGAATACATAATCGGAAACGTAGTGAATTACAGATGATAGAAATGAAAATTTTCTGGAAAATTTCATGCCGACGAATACGAAAACTCAAATTCTTACCTCCGGAGGTGGCGGAGCAGAAGCCGGCGGTGGTGGTGGCGGTGGCGGCTAGGGTTTGTGGTGAAGAAGAAGCGATATGGAGCGACGGAGGCTGAGGGAAAGTAGAAGAAAACGAGCCAGTAGAGGGTAGTTACTCTCGTTCACGCCCGCGGACAGGGAAGTAATTTACTCAAATCTGCATGGGTATTTTGGTAAATTCGTACAAATTGGGCTTGTAGGCTTGTTTTCTGATCCAATAAACAGATTGGGCCGAAAACTTAATCTTATCGGATCCAAAGTAGTTTGGGGCCTAATTGATTGCTGGATCTGACAACCGTAACACGACATGAAATTAATGTGTAGGTTGGGCCGTAGTATTAATTTTATCGGGTCCAAAATGGTTTGGGGCAAATTGATTGCCTGATACGGCAATTTGTGTCATAACACGACGTATAATTAGTATATTTAAGTTGACACGTTTTCTAATCGTGCCGTGTTGGTGTTGGAAACTTCAACACGTCAAGTAATCATGTCTTGTTTATTGTTTCATGATGGGCCTTCAAAACATGCAAATCCGATTAATTAGTCGTGTTGCGACACGCTCAAAACAAATTTAAGGGTATAGTTGTAAATGAATCATAGTAACGCGTTGAGTAGTATTGTGCCAAATATGTTGGATAGTGTCGTGTCAAACATGTTTTTTCTATCGTGCAAAATGTGTTGGTCATGTTCGTATCATTCGTATCGTGTCAACACAATATGTTTAGTTACCATATTCAATGTGCCGGGTTCATGTTTTGTGTTGATATATGTGTTCAACCGTTCAACCCGATTGCTAAACGTGTTGTGTTAAGTCGTGCAATACACAATTAACCTTAGTATACTATTAAATGAAGGATGGGCCTAGAAAACGGGCTTTTCTATAAAACTGAGTTCAAGAAGAAAGAATATAAAACATAAAACGGCGTCGTCAGCAAGACCCCTCCAATCCCCAATCTTTCTTCTTATCGAGAATCAGAAATGGGAAATTTGAAACCCTAAACCCTCTGTCAGCGATTCGGGGAAGTAGCAGCGAGCTCGAGAACCCTAACTTTCAATTCAATACAGGTACATTTACTATTTTCTATAGAATTTTAAATTAAACTGAGCATCATGTCTGTTATGCTATTGCTTTAGAGGAAAATTTATCGCAGAGTTCAATGAAAATTGAATTTACCGTTTTTTTTTCTATAATTTTTTAGCCTAACTGGTTCGTGTTAATCGTTGAAATTCTGGTGTTTGTGGCAATTTTTCTACGGAAGCCTTAATTTTCATGCGTGTCTGAGTTGTGATATCTATTTTTAGTTGATTTTAAGTATTTTGTTTTAATTTCAGGTCGAATTTCGTATTGTGCCATGAAAAGACCAATTCCATGGAGTGACGAAGAAGATGATTCGTCTGATGAGTCGTCGTCATCACAATCAGAGGCTGAATCTGAGGATGGATCTGAGAAGACAAAGGCTCGTAAAGCCAAAGAAAAGTCCTCTCAAGGTATTTGAGAACTGAGTTTATTAATTTATTTATCTTTCAGTTTTTAGATACATATATGTGCTTATTTCTGCAAATATCACATCAAAGTTCGAATCTAGAACCCAAAATTTTACTGAATCTGAAGTAATCATAGTGAGCGTTGACGCGACTATAAGGTTATTGCGTGTTGGATTCGAGGAAGTACTCCCTTTATCCCAAAATATCACGTCAAAGATTATTCTAGAACCCGTAATTTTATTGAAACTAAATTAATTATAGTGAGTGTTGGGTACATCGATAAGGTCATTGCATGTTCAAGTCATTGAAATACTCGTTGTCCAAAAATAAGTGTCTTGTTTCTTTGAAAGAAAGTAGTCTCAAAATAAATGTCCACTTTCTTCTTTATGAAACTAGTTATGTATAAATTAGCAACAATATCCTTATAATAAGTTAGTTAGAAACAATTGAGTTTGTTACAACAAATGCACATCAGCACATAAGGGTTCATGAAAATGTTCAACACCGACTCACGTGTTAATGTTTTCTTTTTCTTTTCAAAATAAAGGAATACAACTATACAAGACACTCATTTCTAGAAGGAGATAGTAGACTAGTAGTAGTTAATGTTTCTTAGACCCCACAATGGTGGGAGCCTTGTGTCTTGGGCCGCTCGTTTGCATTCTTAGTGAACGATGAAGGTACTTTCAATATTTTTATCACAAGAGGTAATATCGTTTGTGGTGATTTGGAACCTCGACGACTCTCCAGAGTGAGATAATGAAGGTGCTTAATCATCTTGTTTGCTGATGTACTCCATATACCATAGTGTTTCCCCTTTTCAAGTCGTTTTTAGATTTTGTACCATATTAAAAGAACATGACCATCAGTGTGGTGTGTGTGCAGGCAAATCCGGAAAGCAAAAGGGTGGTGCTGTGAATTTTGAAGCACTGAAACAGCATGGGTATAAAGGTGGATTATCTGTACTGAATGTGCCCGCTCCAAAAGATGATGGGCCTAAGGACTGGTCCTGGTCAACTGGCAGAGAAGGTCGTGATAAGAAGGAGAGCGAAGAATCGTATCAAGAACGGCAGAAAACAAGATACGCAATAATGGATGGGGAGCAGCTGACGAACGTGCAAACTCGGAAAGATTGGAAAGACAAAAAGAACCTCTCCTTCTCCCAAAAAGAGAAGAGGAAACGCGAGCTTGGCCAGGCTAGCCGAGGGAAGAATTACGTTGAAGAAGAGAAACGGCAGTTAAGAGAAAGCGGTATCTACTCTGGTTTCGATACTTGATCAGGTGATGATGCTTATGAACTGTGAGTATCCTGTTATGTATAAGGTTAATAGAAGTCCTGTCTTGCAAAGCCTTTGTTGCGTGAACAAGTGTTCGTTTGTTAACTGAGGTCACTGAGCTTTGTAGATTTCTGTGAGTACGATGATGCGTTTGAGTGTGACGAGAAATTCCCTTTATGCATTTCACAACGTCTACTTACTACTATTTTGTTGATTTGGGATTGGTGTTTCCTTCGGTTTTGGC
This sequence comes from Pelargonium nanum, assembly GCA_036897485.1. NCBI lineage: Eukaryota > Viridiplantae > Streptophyta > Magnoliopsida > Geraniales > Geraniaceae > Pelargonium > Pelargonium nanum. Next base: position 41,346 of record JAYMTF010000041.1, read on the forward strand.
CTCTGGTTGTAGGGTTATGGTAAAATTTGTAGCAGTTATCATGTAGCATTATCTTGTGCTTCTAGACAGCGAGTCTTGGCAGATCTGTTAGTAGACTTGGCAATTTGAGTCGCTGACTTTAAACGGGCGGGTAAAAAAACTCACACGTTTATATTTTGCTACCTTTGATTGGCTCTAGCTTTCTTAGTGGCGAGATGTTAACACTGACAAAGTTGTCCTAAATATGTTTGTTTTCTGCTCTTGCCCGTTAAGACTTATGGTCCACACTGCCAGGTATATTAACCGGTTTGATACAAGATTATTGCATGTTGGCATGTTAGCTTGATATCACATGTTCGAGTCAGAAATTGGAAAAAAACATATCTCACAAGCTACATATATAAATAACTCTTCTCAAACCCTAACCATCAATGCTTGTCACGTACATGAACGACTCTTCTCAGATCACCACAATGGTGGAAGGCTCGTTTATCAGGCCACGGTATGTGAACTAATAATACAATTGTAACATTCAAATATGCGATTCAGTTCACTCAAATTTGCCCTAACCTTCAAGAAACCCTATCAATATGCAAATACAAGTAGCCAAAAAGGGAAATGCTCTTATAAATATTGAAACATAAGTTTTTTTAGTTTTTCTCCTACCAGGACTTGAAAACCCAAAACTCTTCACTGATTTTATGCCGGAAACGCTAACAAAAAGGTAAAATTTTATGCATATCTTGCACATAGCTCATATCAGATACTTCGTGTTATAAACTAAACGTGGGTCAAGTGATTTGGAGCTTTTCACTGTGGAGGAAGGATAGTTGCTCTACTTGAGAGAGTCCGGTATATAGCTTTGATAGTATTTGGAGTAGTTCTGCAACAACCTCCCACGAGTGAAGCTCCTACGTCGCACCACTTGTCCACGTAGGAGACGAAGTCCCGGTCCGATACACCAGTATTTTGCTGCAAACACGATAAGAATGTAACCGGCGTTAGATTGATGGACTGAATCATTGAACTTCACAACTTAGATTGAGGGGTATTCATGGATTTACTAACCCGCTATTACATTCAAAAACACACTACACTTTTTTTATTTCTATAGCATTTACGCCTATATGTTTTCACTATCATTATGTGTGTTGCATGTGACATTCTATTATTCTCAAATTTCCAAAAATACCCTCGCAATATCAAAAGAACCATAATCTAGTTCCCATTTCACTTCATCTTTCCAATTTACATTAGAGAAGGTCATACGCAAAACACATAATTGATGATCTACATATTGCACATCAACAAATGAAATAACTTGCTTTCACGACTAAGTATAATGAACTTACCACCCACTCCTTTATTTCAGGATCATAACTTTCACCGCTGTTCGGATATATAAGTATTGGTTTACTAGTCACCTGAAGCAAATTAGAACATAGATACATCATTAGAGATCACAATAACATATAGCTTAAAATATTTTGCTACACTGACAGTCTGCCACTGAGGAACACTAAAACGTATCTGCATCGAGTTAAATGATTCAATATAAAGGTACAATATACTATCAAGCAAAGAAAATGAACCCAATGAGCATTACCTTCTTAAAGGATAAAATCAGTCCTTCAATAAACCTAGGAGGCGTGCAATTGATACCGGCAGCAACAACTTTTTTGCACGATTCAGCAACTGAGGCACATTCAAACAAGGAATCACCACTGACCACATTGATACCATCCTTAGAGTTAAAAGAAAACCACGCGGGTATCTTTATGTCATCTTCCTCTAAGATTTCGGCGTAAGCCTGCATATGCAATAAGCAGAAGTGCCAAAAGTAGACATTATTATCATAGAAGACAACTTAGTCCTGGCGTAGCTTTTTCACTTCTAGGAAGTGAAATGAGAAACATGGAAATGCAATTGTTTCGACAATCATATACTTGATAGTTGATACCTGAGCTTCTAGCTTATTTGGAATTGTTTCAAACGCGATTATGTCAGCGCCTGCTTCTGCCAAGACCTGAACCCTTCTCCGGTGGAAATCTTTCAAGGTCTGTAGTGTTACGGCATCTCCATAGTTCCCACTGTGAAGATAACGTGAAAGATAGAAGTTGTCACTAAACAATAAATTTCTAATAGTATTTACATCACTTCACAAGGATACGCTAAACAGCACGACTCACTAAATACTCACCGCAAGTAGGAAACAACAAGAAAAAAAAACATATCTTTGATATTATTATCAACTCAGTTATGCAAACTAAGCACATATAATTGGTAAATGACATAACATAAAAAATAATAACAAGCCGTAGACACAGTAGCTTATCCAATAACTTTAAAGAGCAGGATTTATTCACCTGTATTCAGACCCATCAGCCAAATACGCTCCATAGCTTCCCACAGATGCTGCAATTAAGATGGGGCGATGTTTCAAAATTCTGCCATCTCGCAAGTCATCGCCCAAACACTCAGCACATCTTTCATAATAAATATCTCGCGCCTCGCATGCTATTTCTACGCATTTTCTAAGCAAGGCTTCACTTTCTACTGTAGACATGCCCTTGGCCTCAAACCCCTGAATGGTGGCCTGCACATACACAAGTCAACGATAGTTTCAGTTTCATGGATGGATGGATGGAAAGAGAAAGAGACCATCATTCATCATTGTCACCTGATAAGATGCCGTGATGATAATATCTGCACCAGCTTCAAGGTAATCAAGGTGTACCTGTTCAACCAAGCAGCTTAGTAAATTATGCAGGTTTAACAGAATTATACTCGTTAATTGCGCAAAGATGTACCAATGAAGCAAATTTTACAATTAACGAAAAGAAGTGCTCTCATCACTCTCTTTCCTTTTAAGTTAGTTACGCATAAGTTATCAACAATGTCCTTAAAATAGTTTAGTTAAAACCCCTTGAGTTCGTTGTAACAATAGAAGATAGAGGTAACTAACTTATTCTTAACTCTCACACAAAAATATTGGTAAAGCGAACACCCCTTTTGGAACAAAGGGAGTATTTGCTTTCCTCCTCTTTATTTGCCAAAAAGCAAATGCACGACGGCTCAAGACATCTTATAGATCAGTAACTTAACATTACAATCGCGATCGAAATAACACGGAATCAGGGTGTTTTACTAAACACCCTTGGTTTAACACAAACCACAATCTTCAAGCTTTCGAGTTTTAAGTATTGAAACTTTGCATAAAATTACCTTTTGATTAACTATTTGTATTTGACACTAAAAAGGGTTAGAGAACCGTATAATACTAGTGAAAAGGTTCCATGCAAAACAAGAAACCCCAAATCTAGTTGTCGATAATCCAAAGTTTGGATAAGGAACTACGCCTATACGCTACGTGGCGGTGGTGGTGGTCCAAACTTATATACAATAAGCAAATCCAACACCAAAAAGTACCTACCCAGACAAATCCAAAGAGATGAGTTGAGCCAAGCAAACTGATAAAATCAGATAATATTTATAATGTTCTAATGACAACAAATTTCCAGACAACTAAGCTCTGTGCCACAGTCTGTGATCAGTGGTCACAACATGAAGACTAGAAATTACCAAACTAACCTCCTAAAACAACTCAATTTTCACAACAAAGAGCTGAGTTGAGCCAAGAAAACTGATAAAATCAGATAATATACAAAATGTTCTAATGACAACAAATTTCCAGACGAGCTCAGTGCAATAGTCAGTGATCACTGGACACAACATCAAGACTAGAAATTACCAAATTAACCTCCAAAAACAACTCAATTTTCATTTTCTCACCACAAAACCATTCCCATCAATTTCTTCAGAAACTTGAAATTTCAATCTCAACAAGAAACAAAAAATGATTAAAATGTGAGATTCTCTACTTCCTCAGTTATCATACACATTTTATTTTCCTTTTCGAGTCTCGGTTCGTGAAAAGTACCGTACACAGCACATTTCAATATCTTTCTCAACAAATCATAAAAAAAATGAAGAACACAGCCTGATTAGCTCTAAATTTAGCAACAAAACTATATAAAACACGATCGAGCACTGTTTTATGAAGTTAGGGTTTAGAAACAGAGACCGTACCCTGCGAATGAGGTGAGGAGATGTGATGAGGCATTTGGCGCTCCAGAGAGGGTCGTTGAGGTCAGCTCCGAGACGTTCGAGCTCGGTGGCGAGACCGCCGTCGATGACGGCGGATCCGCCGGCTTGCCGGAGGAAATCGGTCATGAACGCCGACGGAGCCATCGGCGAGGTCGCGACGGTGTGGAGTCCCATACCTGAGTTTGCGGCGATTTTGGTCGAACGGAATACTGAAAAACGACAGGTCGCCTAACTCGCTACTTCACGAGTTCTTCACTTGTCTGAGTTAAATATTTATAGTGAAAATGCGAGTATTTCAAAATTGACCCCTTCAAATTCGAGAAATATCCAAAAAGTCCACTTTCAGATTTAATTTTTTCATTTTAAGTAATGAAAATTTTGTTGACTTTGCTCTATATAAGATGTCTTAGGAAAAAGTGTGTTTCATGTGCGGTTCTAGCTGAAGGCTAGAGCTAGAACCCGCCACATGTTGCATGCAAAACTCGATCCAATTCAAGGTTGAAAACCCGCTATCTGAATGAATGTGTGCAGCTCTATTGGGTCAGGGTCGGTTAGACCTTTTCAACCTTAAGCAAAAAAATTTGACTTGAAACAATTTTCATCTTTAGATTTATACTTACACTGATATGTTAGCTTTCGCACTAATATATGGATGGAATCCATCGATAATTGTTTGTAAGTCCAGCTTTACGTATTCATCCGCCAATAAACATGTATAAGTCAATCACTACAATTTTTTTGTGCAAAATAATTGTGAGACCCACCCACCACTTGCTTTCTTATCACTTAGCGCCTTTACAATAGACAAGACATCATACTCCACAACGATTTACATCTAATTCTAACTCTTGATCAATTGAGCCAACTAAGTATCTCTCTAAAGGCGCGAACTTCAACCTCCCGCGGCTGCACCATCCAACCAATCGAGGAGGATTCAACTCCGAGGGACGCACCATAATTATTCAATTGTAAGAAAAATACGTGTAACATACATGCACGAAATGTACCGACGAGAATGCTTTTTATATAACTCATTTGCCTTTATTAGGACAAAACCACACAATCCACATTCTAAACTATTTAAATGGTAGTTGACTAGGTAGGATAATATATTCCATATTTACATGAATAGCAAGATGACACATTTGGAGAACAAAATAAAATAATAAAATAAGGTCCAATTTGAAAAATTGAAGTGTGAGATGTGAACAAACACTGGGCATGAGTTCATTAGATTGATATGTGATCTTATCTAACTTTGTAATAAAATCAAAAACATTGGGTTCCATTTGGAATCCACAAGACAAGAGCATATGGATTCCACCCAAATGGCCAACAACAAGAACATTTATGAGTCATGGGTTCCATGGAATCATTCCCAATCCCACATGCTATTATTTTCAAAATAATAAAAAATTTAAAATAAATTTGAAAATATTTCATTTTAGCTCCTCAACTATATCTCAATTTAATTTTGTTTCAAATTGATTCTTCACTTTAGAACTGTTGAATTCATAACGATGTTGACAAATTAGATTGACATTATAGTTTCTTTTATTGCTTTTTGTTGATGCGGAAACCACGTGTTATTTAAATTCACTAAATTTATGACTATTTTGAAGGGAAAAAAAAAAACATAATAGGGAGAACAATTTGGAGAAAGTTGGCCTAACGATCGAAAAATATAGATAATTTGAAAACTAAATTGAAATAAAAATAAAATTATATACCAATTGTGAAAATAAAACATTTTCCAATTATAACTCTAATTCATTGAGGTGAAATGATAACACATTACTTAACAAAACAAAAATCATATTAAATATCACATAAAATAACAAACATAAACATTTGTTTAGTACTTGAGAAAAAACAAGAGAAATTGATATGCAACTTACAACAATGTGGTTCTAAAAAAATTGTTTAACAAAAATATGATTATGTACATAATAATTTTAGACCCAACAAAAAGAGAAAAAATAGTTACAAAACTAAAATGTCAACAATATTTACAATGAGAAAAGGAAGAGAAATTTCAAATAAAAACCCATGAATTCCTCTGTGGACTTCCAATAATTTCTCTATTCAAGAGCTAGAAAATTCTGTGAACTAAATCCACATTAAAAAAAAAAGCCCTAAAAAGCTCAGCAATGACTATGTTACTTATGTGCAAAAACTATACGAAAAAAGAGTTGGAGACAACGAAAGAAACGATCAAGGACCCCGAGGAGGGACGAAACAGAAGCAACCTTGAGGTTGGTCTTCCGGTATCATCCCTCCTCCCTTGCTTGTGTCGATTGCTTCGAGCAACCTCACTACCTCCTCCATCTCGGGTCGTTTTGCTGGATTTGCATCCCAACATTTTCGCATAACATTCGCCAATGAGCTCGGGCAGCATCTAGGCATGTTTGGTCGGAGATTCTGTCGTAACAAAAACCAACGACGACGTGTAGTTCAAGTTAGTTAACATTTGTTAAAACTACGTAGTTTTGAGTGCAACTCATATAAATCTATATGTATCAGCTGACTGATGCTCATTTTAGTTTTAACAAAATCTTTGACCAAATATGCCTAGATGTTACCCGAGTCATCTAGGCATGTTTGTCGTACATTTAGAACAAACATATATCAGTTGATCGCATACTCATTTTAGTGTTTAAGTAACACTACGACTCATTTGAGACTTTGCAATAACGAAAACTATCTAACAACCAACCTGTCGAACAACTGCAGAAGAAACTTCAGAAAAGGTAAGATCGGCGTATGGCATGTCACAACAGTATATTTCCCATAAACATATCCCAAAACTGTACACGTCGCATTTCCTATTGTAAGGCTTTCCATCGAGCACCTAAAAGATAAGGCACATCGTTAGTATTCTTTTCCAGCTATCGAAGAAAGAAACTGAAGTAGAGTTGGGATTCTAATTTTTGTTCGGGAATGAGAATGAGAATCCCAAAGTTGTAATACAAACGCTACTAAGATGCAAAAGCTTGATTCAATAACGCTACTCGGATACGCCATTCAATTAAGGTTTAACAAATCAAACAGAAACAATATCTAATAAGCAAAAACATCGAAACATAACAAAAGAAGTACCTCCGGGGCCATGTACCCGGGGGTACCGGTTTCCCCAGTCATGTCCCTCGGGTTCTGAGCTTCGACTCGAGCTACACCAAAATCTGCAATCTTCACTTTTCTATTAGAATCCAACAACATGTTTTCAGTCTTCACATCGCGATGGACGATTTTCTTCGAGTGAAGATAGCTCAAACTGAAAAAACAGAATAGCTAAGATATAATCTATTAAACCCAGTTCTCTCCCACAGGTTACCGCATTAATCAAATCGTGAAAAAACAAAACAGAAAACGAAGTAGCTCGTTACCCTCTCGACATATCCAAAGCAATTTGAATCACAATCTTGAACGCTAGTTTCTTTCTCCTATTCTTGATGAGATAGTTCTTCAGTGTCCCCCCGGGAAGGTATTCAACGACAACGCAACATGCATTGGTTGGAAAAGAATCGTATCCATCGCCTGAGTTGCTTTTTATAAGGACTTTAAAATTGGAAGTTCCCATTGAAGCTCCTATAAACTGTAATATGAATTGAGACTTACAATTTGAGTACTGAGGTTAATGATATAAGGTAGCGTTTGGATTAAAAAAGTTTGAAATGGAAATGGGATTCTCATTGCAAAGATATTCTCATGACCAAAATGTCTTAATTCAAACATCCTATACCCATTATTGATTCCCATTTCTGAAAGAAAAAAAAAAATCCAATCCAAACGCTACCTAAAGAGAAGAAAACATAGAGGTCACTGTGCAAATAAATTTTATGATCCATTTAAGTTTATCAGTGATGTTTGAGGCATACATAACAAACCAACTTCAAGAACTATATATTTGTTTTACTATCACACTGGAGGTGAATTCTAGTGTGTCGCACTGGTCTAACTTATCGTGTGTTCTTCTTTCATAGGAAGAACAGTTCGAGTACGAACTGGACGACATCAACAAACAGTTTTCCGCCAAGCAGAGGAGGAAGTATCGCATCAATAACAAAACAACTTCAAGAACTATATGTATATGTTATTTGCCATGCAAAGATGTATAATTATGGTCATACAAAAAATGTTATGGTGCCAGATACAAAATAACGGTACCTTCGTAACATTTGGATGGTCAAGCTTATGCCATACAGCAACCTCTTGCTGAAAAGCTGCTCTATGAGCAGCTGTTGTGGCCATACCGTCCCCGCCCCAGTCCAATACCTTCACTGCATAATTTACAAATAGCAGCAAACCGTAAGAATATTGAAAAGATCGAGGAAAAGCAAAAAAACTAAATCTACAGAACTCGGGCAAACTTTTCATTCAACCTTCCTGAAAAAATAGACAGACGCTACTATATTCACCATTTTAACAACAAACACAACCTCCTTGTTTCTAAGGGGCTACAAATAGGAAGTCTCTCAACTAAGCTCTAAGAACTTGAATTGTTAGTTATGAATCAAAGAGAAAACAAGACAAAACATTCTTGATTTGACGATGTTAAGGATGCCAAGGAAGAGATAAAAATAAATTAATTGATTATTGAGGGAGAGCCTTGTTGCAACACTAAGGTTGTTGCCTAGTGATCTTGAGATCACAAGTTCGAGTAATGAAAATAGCCTCGCGAACCCCATGATCCTAATTTGGGGGTGCGTGCGTAAATGTTCTTCCACGCACCCCCAAATGGTGGAAGCCTCGCAGCATAGTGCCTGCCGCTCCTCGGCTCCTGTTGTAATTCCATGTGGAGAGAGACATTGAGCATCTCATATTAAATCACTTGTGGTTCTCATTACAAACCCTACTATCCTAATTTAGGCGGCATTTGGATTCAAACTTTTGTTCATGAATTGGAATCAAGAACGGGAATGAGAATTTTCGTGTTTGAATTAGGACTTTTTGGTCATGAAAATGGCTTTGAAATGGAAACCTCATTCTCATTCCCGTTCCAGAATTTTTTTAATCCAGACGCTACCTTAAATCATTAAGGTGTATACATAGGCATTTGCATTTTCGACATAGATTCTTCAACACTCGCTTCACCAATTCATCAATAAACTAACAATCAACAATACAAACCATAATTTGCATACATGCAATCTCATACACTCGATTCCAAGCAACAATTCAACCAAAATCACAACATTAAAAAAGCACAATATAGCTAAGAAATTTACCTGCAACATCTTGGCCATCATAGTTTCCTCGGAACACAGTACCATAAGCCCCTTGAGCTATCACATGCCTAATCTCCAACTTACCCAATTCAATCTCCCATTCTTCGACCTTTGCCCGAACATCCCTATCCCTCGACCAAACCCGACTAAAATGCTTCCCCAATTGAACATCCCAGCTCTTAAGATCAACCAAATCAGCTCTCCTGAAAACCATATCTTTGGTAATAAAACTTCTTCCCACATCATTCCTTGAACCCAATAGCTTCAACCTAGAATTAAGCTTCTCCAATTCATTGAACCCTTCAATACTACAAGACTTCTTATGAGTCTGGGCAGCTGTAGAAGCCATTTTTTGATGCACTTGAATCCAAAAATCAAAGGAAAATCAAAATCCCACAAATATACTCAATGAGAACAAAAACTTAAAAACAGACCTGAAAATTGAAAACCCAATTTTTCTTTTCAATACCCAACTGAAAATAGACCTAAAAATTGAAACTTTTAGATCCAAAAAAATGGAATCAACCTCCCAAGCCAAGTATGATCAAAACCCAGAAAAAAAATTGCCAAAATGAAAAGGAGATGGTTTTTGTAGCCGAAAAGGAACAGAGAAAATAACGGAGAGATAGAGAAATGAGCGATGGAGAGACTGATTCGGGAGAAAAATTAGGGTTCTTTGGATGAGAATTTAGGAGAAAACGAAGAACCAGTAGAAAAAAATGAAATGGAGAGAGAGATTAAAATTTGTACAAGTTTTTATTTAGATAATAGAAAAAGAGGGCGCGAGGTTTGGCCTGAAGTAGTTAACGACTCTTTCTCATCTCAGTCCCCGCCAAATTTTGCCTGAATTTAACGGATATAACGGTTTTTTCAGATATATTTTTTGGTTGTTTGGATCAGATCGGTTGGGTGTATATTTCGTTTTCTTATTTTCTTGCCCTACTCTAGGATTTGAATGATGGATGGATTTTTAAGATAATGTTATTTATCCCAATGTTGGGCCAAGCGTTTGATGCGTTTTGGATTTTCTTTGAGGTCTCAGGTTCGAGTTTTCTTGCCGACGGTATGAGATGAGATTTATGGGTTTAAGGGAAAAGCTAACAACTAACTTAGGTGACGCCCTCACTAAGGGGTGAGAAACATTGCCCTTTACATATCTACTATCCCGTCGCTTATAAAAAAAATCAAATGATATACTACATTTATAAGGTTAATTAATTTGTTAAAACTTATTCTTTCAAAAAAATTAGTTAAAATTTATGTTCTGATATAAGTGTAAAGCTATAATTTTGTTCAATTCAGGTTTTGAAAAGTCACAAAAACAATATTAAAAAATAATAGTTCAGGAGTACAAAAGTATTTTATCCTTTTGTAAATAACTTGATAAATTTACATTTCGCTTGTTACGCAATATGTCTTATTGGACGTGGAATCCACACCATAAATTCATGAAAGGTGCCAAGGTGGTGAGAGTGTCTGCAAGATTATTACTCCCTCCGTCTCAAAATGAGTATCTTGTTTTCATTTTTTGCAACAATTAAGGATTACCAAATAATTTAATGTGTTTTCAATATTACCCTCACTTTTTCCCTATACCCCATGTGCAGTTAGTGCATAAGTGATAAGGGTAATATGAAAAAACAATAATATAATAACCTAAAATAAAAACAAGACACTCATTTTGGGACAAAAAATTTAGACAAACAGGACACTCATTTTAGGACGGATGGAGTATTTGTTTAAATGAATTTGGAATGCGACAATGTGACATTTAATTAGTCATATATATTGTCATATCATTTTGATTAAAATTTAAACACCGACATTGCTTATTAATGCAATCAACATAGGAACATTATAATTGAACTATTGTGTTAATATTTAACATCTGAACACAATTATCAAAATGTGTCTAGTTTGACCGATTGTTCATGCACTCCAAATAAATTTTACAATTTATTTCTACACCAGAACATTGTGTACCACACTACATCAGCTAGAATAGCAACCATACATCTTATCTTGAACTTAAAACACGAGACCATAAATAAGGGTATAATCGAACCGAATCAAGCCTAACGTTGCTAGGGCTCGGCTAGAGCGATCTTAACAATTATACAACAAGCTGAAACTCTCTCCATTTCAGAACCCCTCCAAATAATATTCAAAACTTACCATCTCTAACGTAACAGAAGCTAAAACCAAATTACAAATCTATGGGCAAAAGAAGCATTATAAACATCAATAATCTGGATATGGATACATGAACGGACAAGATGTACCCGCTGCTTATGCCATCTGTCTGCTAATATGCGTCTACAATAGTGCATTTGACTGCAATATCTAAGGATTACATATAGTTCCGAGGGTCTTGAAAATAATAGTCTAAATCATGACAAATGGACATCACATGCAAAATACAAAGAAGACATCAACTTGGCGTGACATGATCCTAACCGTTATCTAATCCTAAACGACACTATGCAGTATCCAATTAAAGCTTATGACTATCGACACTAGAGCTAGCAATTCGGGTTTCGGGATGAAAATGAAATAACCCAAACCTGACCCACAAGAGGTGCAGGTCCATGCGGTTTTCGGGTCGGGTTTTGCATTCAACATGTACGGATTGGTAAGGGAACCGGGTTTATTTTATGCAACCCGAATCCACAAATGTGAATCGGATTTCGGGTCCAAATTATCAGTTCTAATCAACAAAGTTGCCCTAACAACCCAACAAACCCAAAACTAGCACTTCACGGGAATATGCTTACAGGTTATCGGTAAACTGGCGAGTTTGGATACTCTCTGAGATGAAGATGGTACAATTTCATTTTATTGATAATGGTTTGGCAACAAAGTGTTCAGTTTATACAGTCCAAACGTTAAGAAATATGGACAAGTGGCAAAGGGACTTTATTGGAAACTGATCTGCTTACCGGAGAAACTAAGTAACATTCCATTGGACTCCCGTGTATGTTATGCACAGATTCAAGGAGCTTCATGCAAGTATAGCTTCAGAGAACTCGACCTAGTCTTCTATTCATCCTAGCAAAAAGAACAATTTACTTCAGCACCTACTTAATGGTTATACTATCAATATAATCGTAAAAGTGGCATAAACCATCAAGAATCAAGAATGCATTGGGATAGCGTACAAATAACGTTAATAAAATCGTCCACCACTGTATTCACGGTAAGAAAGTAAGATCTCTAGAGTAGTTCCTGCTAACCTTGACAACGAAGAGAACACTACTGTCTGAAACCTGTTGGCCAGCACTGACTTTAAGTCCATGTACATATCCAGCTGATGGCGCCTTTACAACATGCTATCAAAAGGAAAATAGAGTATAAAATGCGCAAGAAGATAGGGATATTATAATAAGATGTCCAATGCAACCTTGTAACCAGAATCAGAACATACCTCCATCTTCATTGCTTCTAAGACTAATACTGGTTGCCCACTATCCACTTTTGTTCCATTCTTCACCAGAACCTTTACCACTAAGCCAGCCATTGGTGCCACCACAGTACCTTGTGGGTGCGCTGTCGTGTCCGTGCTAGGTTTATGTTGTGTATCATCGTCACTGGACAACTCGATTCCAATTTTTTGTCTGAAATGATGATGATGCGACCCATGCCAAATATGAATGTGCTTAGTGCGCTCCTGCAGCCAAAAAGACAACAGTGAGGGAGAGAGATTCATGAAATGCCCTTTGATGATATGTTTTCCTTGAACAAACTTTTCTTTGAGCACCAAGGAGGAGCATAATATGAGTGTCCACAAATCATTAATGATAACCAACTATAAATAATAATAAAAAGTTCCATAGAAAAGTAAGAAACCGTTTCTTTTCTTTTTTTCTTCCCCAGAAGTTTTCCGTGAAAGTTCAACAACTAAAGTTGAGCCTCATAAATATCTAGGGATACTATAGGATAAGTACCTTGGTGTAAATAGCTAGACTGACATCCATGCTCACACCATCAGCTTCAACTCTGAAATCATGGTTGTCTAGGGGCACAACCTTAACTTGCAAGCCCGGGGAACTGTTTTCTCCTGTCTGCAACCATTGAGCTTCTTAACTTATAGCTTACAATCTGTCAGAATCTTGTACATATGATATATCTAAGGATGGTTACATGGAGAGAGAGAGAGAGAGAGAGAGAGAGAGAGAGAATTGATATTTATGAGGGAAACCACTGACTCAAGCTATCTTTCTAAACAAACTAAAAGAAAGAGGTTACCTGAATCAGATATTTCCCATCTGGCTGATAAGTTATGGTGGGCATCAATAAATTTGAACCACTGTTATCATATTCGTTGTCCCACTCGAGTTCCATAGTACGCATAGCATTATGATGGAGTCTGAAAGGGGTATGAGCGTACCATAAGGGCATTAAACTGCTCCCGCCTGAATATATTACCAGATGTAATTAGTAAGAGAACAATTCAGGTAAAAGCGCAACACATCCAAAAATATGAGGCTGAAATCATCAATTTACCAGGGAGACTTTTCTTCATAGCAGAATGCTCCTTTTCGCAGAGACATGCAGCTACCATGGTTGCACCAAGCCTAGCAGCCTCATATGCTTCCTTAGGTAACACAGTAGCAGAAGGATCAACTAAGAGGTCATCTTTAAAGTGCTCAATAAAATGGGTTTCCACATCGCCATTCTCAAACGCCCGATGGTTAGCAAGTTTTTGGAGAAAATTAATATTGGTTGGTAAACCTGCAACCTGGTAATTAGAGATCAATTTGGATTAAAAACTCTAAATACATAGATGATGTCTCCATAGGGAGCCACAAGATGCATATGGAATTACATTATTGAATTAAAATAAATATTCATCCACGAAGTATCTCTGACTCTTTCAAGCCAAAATCCAACATGCCTATGTATTTTTCATGCTTTTCTCCTACTGAAGATCAGGTGTACCTGAAACTTTGACAAGCAATCCTTCAATTTGACTAAAGCTGCAGGACGATTTTCTCCCCAGACTACAAGCTTCGCAATCATAGGATCGTAATGCATACTAACAGCATCTCCTTGTCCAACACCAGTCTCAACCCGCACTGCAAAATGACATGGATTCACGTGATCTAACAAACAACATGGACAATGAAACAATAATAATTCACACTCTGAAAAGATGGCGCAGTTGTCAACTTATAATATGATAACAAATCACTCTTTCAAACAATCTTAGATATCTTAGCACATTGTTCTTCTGAACTGCAAAAAGGACCACTAGTAGTCTAGTATCCATGTCAAGAATGATTACGATAATATGTAGGGGATACGGGATAGCATATTAATCACTACAGATTAGTGCTCCATCTTTGTTAATGCAAATGTAAATGCAGTAATGCACCTGTTGATGACACTGGAATAGGACGATAATGATGAAGAACTCCAGTTGCTGGAAGAAACCCTTTAGGAACATTTTCAGCGTATATGCGGGCTTCAAAGGCATGACCTGACAACATGGTGGAGATTTGTAAGAACCCAGAAACACTAAAATGTATTTTACACAGTAACTGTATCTCCTAAAAGGCTAAAACTAACATTTTCATGAAAATAAAATATTTTATTTACTAGTGAAATTTGATAAAGTTGGGAACCTAGGAAGCCATTTTTAGAATTTTTTTACTTACAGAAGAAAATGATTATTACATGGAATCATTTTTTAATGACGAAACATTTACCTAATAAGGGAACCTGGGACTGAACCATGGGCAGAGGTTCTCCATTCGCAACACCAATTTGCCACTCTACAAGATCTTGGCCAACAATCATCTCTGTCACAGGGTGTTCAACCTGCAAATAAAATGCTCCCCGTTAATATTTTCTCAAGCATGTCAGTTTCAAAACAGAGATTGGAATGAACTAAGCACCTGAAGACGAGTATTCATCTCCATAAAATAAAATTTGCCAGAGACTGTATCAACTATGAACTCCACAGTGCCAGCACTATAGTAACCAACTGCCTTTAAGTATAAGTGAAGGACAACATGTTAGTGGAAACAAGGAATTCAATGTAACGAAGAAATAATAAATTTACATAGTAAGAGCAAGATGTAAAAAACCAATTATATTTCCATTATCCGCATCTCACCAGGATCAGACTTAACAAGTTACCAGGTCAAAGAGAGGGAAAATATCATGAGTAACCTAAGCATCAACAAAAGTGGACAACAATCATTACATCCCATTGTCCCTTTGCCAAGGCAAATGACAAGTCACCCTTATTAAGCATGGCAACACTCATGTCAGTTACTAGCAATCCAGATACAAACAGTACAATTACTTCAACAGATATCATCAACAATAAATTCATTTCCACCATGCATTGAGTTTAATTGACTTGCTCAGATTATGATAAGAAGCTGGGTTTTGGCGCACTTCGTTTGCTATTGGATGGAAGTAGGTATATTCACCACTAGTAGTTCGATGTAAGTTCCAGCAGAAGAACAAATTTTGTAAGTATCACAGGAGCTACCGATCCCAACCTTGTATTCTATAATAATGCTCATTAGATAAAATCTCATGCCTTATTTCAACAAGTTCTTACATTACAAGAGTTGGGATACAAAAGTCAGAAAGGTTATGCTTAAAGTTATACTAGCTGCTATTCATCCGAGGTAAAAGAAATTCTGAAACAGTAAAAGTCTCTTATAAATAACGGAATCATGTATTAAGCAAGCTAACCAAAAATATAGAATTTTAGCAAAAATGTCACCTTGGCTGCAGACACAGCAGCTTGACCCAAATGTGACCGAAAATCATTGAGAATGTTTGGCTGCAATAGTGGAGTTAACATTATGACTTTTGAAGATCTATGTCAAAAAACCTTGATTAAGAATATTAAACAAGATCATTACAGCAGGAGCTTCTTCAATTATCTTCTGATGTCTTCTCTGGACGCTGCAATCTCTCTCATTTAAATGTAGAACATTCCCATGTTTGTCCCCAAATATCTGTGATATTGATCAATGAAGCAGATAAAAATCCAAAAACAAACTATATAAACATAATATCCAATCTGTATCATGAAAAGATGTAATATGACCAGATAGTAGTACCTGAACTTCTATATGTCTTGGCTGTGTGATATATTTCTCAAGCAAAATTGTGTTTATGCCAAAAGATGCAGCTGCCTCACGTTGTGCTCCCAAGAAAGATTCAACAAACTCTCCAGGACTTTGCACAATCCTCATACCCTAGAGGTATACAAACAGTGTGAACTTTAACAGAACAAAAAAACTATTATCCTAAATAAAAAGAATAAGTGTACTAGCCACCTTCAGCATTGTTGCTTAAGCTATATCAATTTTTCTTAGCAATAGACTCAGTAATCTTTTTTCCAGCCTATCAAATGGGCAGTTACACGGTAAAACGTGTGTTTCTAACAACGAATTAGATAGACAGGAGGAAAATAAGACACCTTTCCTCCACCTCCATGAGTCGGCTTTATTAAGATAGGATATCCAATCTTATCTGCTTCTTGCTTCATAAGGTCGATATCTTGTTCATAACCATGGTATCCAGGAACCAGTGGAACTCCCGCTGCTCCCATAATTCTCTTTGATGCACTAGAGACATATAACACAAGTCATTTGGACAGTTTTTCTAAATCACCATATATTTAGATTGAAGAGAGAAAATAAAACATAGGGATGTGCACACAAAAACAGCTATTGAGTTGTACCTTTTATCACCCATGTCCCTGATTGCAGATGCTGGGGGGCCAATAAATGTAAGACCCTCATCTTCACAAAGTTGAGCAAACTCAGAACTCTCGGATAGAAAACCATAGCCTGGGTGGATAGCCTAATTATCAAAAGAACAAATTCACTTTTAAAAGCATTACCTTCCATGTGCAAAAATATGAAGCAACTATCACCTTCTAGAATATGAATGTGGTGACATTCTTAAGCAACACAACAAAGGTTACGTACTTACACTGATAGTATCAATTGATGAACCAAGTCCAACCAACCATCACAAATGCCGAAAGCTTAGCCCAATATATCGTGATAAATCATGAAAGCTACCTGGGTCTTACAGTTATGGCATTTTAAATATTCACTGGTGTTAATTTCCTTTTTTATTGGCAGCTGCCAGGGTCAGATGCACTGACACATAAAAACAGCAAGGTGCATGCGTGGGGGAGCAAGCAACCTTGATAATCTTCGAGTCATAGTGATTAAAAACAAGTTGTGCTATACTTCCATAAGCACACAAGCAAGCCACAAGGGCGGGTATTTTATTGATGTTTGTCAATCAACTGGTAAGACGCAGCATACAAAGTAGGTGCAAGCTTAGGGCAGGGGTTAACAAACCTTTAGGGTGGACTGTTGAACACACTAATCCACAAAACAAGGTCCAAAAAACAGCTTATGCACATAAGTAGAATAAATTGAAATAATTGGGGAAGGCCATTAACAGCTTGCCACACAATCCTTGTTTTTCTTTATCCAACTGGTCAACCTCTATCCTAAAGCCTTACCGCTTACATCCACAGTTTGGCTAGTACCTTTCTAGTTGAATAGCATACACCAATTTGAGAACACATTTTGCTTCTCTCAAGCCCATACTAAGCAAGAAATAACTGGTTTAATACAACTTTGACTCAAATACTCTCCCAACTGCTCATCACACATATCCACACCATTGACTATGATATGAGCTCCGAATCTTGATAAACAATATTGACATCAATCCTAATATTTAGCATATGCAAATGCATCTAAGGAGCTCTCTTCAACCTACATTTTCCCAACATTAAAGTTTTGGGTGTTGGCCTCGGCTACACACCTGAACCATGAAGTCCTAAAACATACTTGACACTTCCACCTCAATTTGCAGGTACTATAACTAGAATATGCATAAGAAGCTAGGAAGGTCAAGTACATGTCAACACATATATTCAGAAACATAATCGAAATTACTATATTCGAATATCAGTAGTTTGGATAATTTATCCGCTGATCAATTTAAGTTCAACCTGTCACATCATTAGCAGCATAAACGACTTACTATAATAAGAAACTGCTTCACCAGAATTTGATTAGCAGTTTAGCACTTAGCTAAATCTTCCTACAGGCATATTTATCCAATTAACTCCATAACTAGTCGCTGCAAGTGAAATTTACTCGGCCAGTTCAACTCAACCTCTCCATTTTCTCATCAAGCAAACAGCAAAACACAAGAATCCAAAATTCAACAAAAATCTATCGAGAATTTAAGAGCTCTAACCTGAGCACCAGTACGCATAGCAGCCTCCACGATCCTCGAAGCGTTCAAGTAACTCGAGCGAGCCGGAGGCGGACCGATGTGTACAGCCTCGTCAGCCGATTTCACGTGAAGCGAGTCCCGATCGGCGTCGCTGTAGACAGCCACGGTCCGAATCCCCAGGCGCTTGGCGGTCTTCATGATCCTGCAAGCGATCTCGCCTCGGTTAGCAATCAGGATTTTCTCAATGCGCTTAGCTGATTTTCCGTCCGGAGTCGGAGTCGCCGGAGGCGAAGAGAACGATCGGAGTCGGAGAAGATACGGCGAGCGATCGAGCTTCCGGCGAAGAAACGAAGCCATTGATGAAGCCATTGTCTCTCTGGTTGTTGGTGTAGTGACTCACTAAAATGGAGAAGATAAAGATAAAGCGAGATCGTATTTAAAGCACTGATTAGGGGCAATTTCGTAATTATGGTGTCTGAATAGTGGATAATTGGATATGGAGTGCTGATTCAGTGCGAAGCTGGCGAACTGTTCCCTTTTCCGGAGCGCAGTTGATGGGTTTGACTTGTAGCTTTGAGCTTGCCATTTGAACCAAGCCCGCTGCACTCGAAATTCAATCCGTATTTTTTTAGTTCGGGTCGCATAAAATGGACCGGTCATTTTCTTGGTCGGATTTCGTCAGACAAACTTGTATGTGCCTGCATATTTTACATCTGAAACCCGATTTGAAATTTGTAACCCATATTCAAATTGGGTCCATACAAAACATTATGAACTGAATTATCAACTCTAAATTGTAACCCGTGTATTGCAATGCGGGTTTCGAGACATGTTTTTTGTTCAGCCAAACCCGAGTTCGGGTCTGTTTGGGTTGTGAGTTCTAGGTCGATTTTACATGCAAAGTGTGTGAGTTTGCTCAACCTAATACGCACTTTCTCAATTTCACCGTAAAAATTGGTCGGGTTTATTTTATTTGATTCCATTATGCAAATCTTCTCATAGGATTTTGGGGCTTGCGCGCTCGGGTCCAAGTGGCTAGCTCTTATATGGCTATACTGTACAAATCATGGACCGGACAAAAAAGCTAGCATATTATTAACATTTGTTTTAGCATGTCTCACTAAATGCCGATACACGCTAGTAGTGAATAAAAATTAACTAATAACACGTGCGCTTTTTAACACGGTTCGTTTAGATCGGCGACCCGCGACCCGCATTGAGGATACGAGCTCAACCTAACCTTTATGCTCCAATCGAGAGTCAACGTTGATTGGGCCTATATTTTGAAAGTAGCATCATTCACTGGACTATAGGTTTGGGCTTTGGCCCCACTCTATGAACTTTATGTTTGGGCTTGGGCTGTGCCGTATAGTACATACTACATAGGGAGATTGCAATTTAGAAATGAGCTCACTAGCTCTAAAACCGACCAAAAAATTTATAGGCTTAGATCACATATAATAAACTCGACTAAATTGCGGGTCAGGTTCATATCTAATGTTTCTTGAGAGATTGGGTGATCAAGCAAACGCACATGATCCTGCACATTTTGTACGTAAAATCCTACTCACAATCAAAATCTTGCACTTAATCATGTTTAAAAAAAACGTGTCAGTTCAGTATAAACAAAATCATTTAATATATTGTTTATCAAAAAATTATAATTGTAAAACGATTTGAACACAACTCACAAACACGAACCAACCGTATGCTCTGCTCCAACACACCCTGTGGGAATGATGATGAGCCTTTGCTTTCACTTTTACCCAACAAAGAAACATGATAGTGAGGACCTAAAGACTAGGAAGCATCATGTGAAATGGGAGCTCTAACATTTTGTATCATCTCAATTTTATTCCAATGAGAGGGCCCATCACACCTGGCATGCCCTCTTCTCTATTATTGCTTTACTTGGTAGGATGGTACCAACAAAGGACTTAAATGAAGAAAGATATATCCCAAAGTGCTAGATTTGTATGGCATGTGTAACAAAGAAATATATTTTTCTTCTATATTTTGTCTTTCCGGGTATTCTACGTTGGAACTGACAATTCATGTTGTATCGAGATACACGATACACTATTTGAATCACACGTTTTGTATTGTGTTGAAGAGCTCAACACAATTGGTAGTCGTGTTGTGTCCATGTTGAACCTCCAAATCATGCACAGATGATTAATTAGTCGTATTGTGACACGATCAACATGCACACTTAATGGCGTAAGTGTAAAACTAATCCAAATAACTGGTCAAACGTTTTGGGTCATGTTAAACATGTTGGTTCAATCATGCAAAATGTGTTGAGTCGTGATCATCTCAATCGTGTCGTGTTGTGTCAACATGACCCACATAGTTATCGTGTTCAACATGTCATGTTCATCGATGCGTCATATTTGTGTTGGATCATACAACACAAAATCAAACTTCAACATGATACACACGAACGAATTTAACTTCTTAATTGAAGAAATATGCCTAAAATTTGGAACAACTCATTCTTGATATATTAATTTTCAATTAGAGGTCTTTAATTTCCAACCCCCTCCACACCAAGCTTTTGTTGAAAACCAAACTTTATCAAGTCTCATTAATTTTGTTAGCTTCTTCACTGTAGTAATTAAATTTCCAGTCTCTCTTTTTCTTAAATGAGAAGCTTTGTCATAAAAAAATTGTCATTTGTATTAATAAAATCAAATAATTGCGTACTTATATCTGCACAGTGCACATGATAGAAAAATCATATTATAATTACCTAAAATGAATATTTTAGGTTTCAATTTACCAGCATTATTATGTTTATTTGAGTAATGATTGATTATTTGTAAATGTGAATATTTTCCTATATGTAAATGTACACCCCCAACAAATGTCCAAAATGTTACTCTGTGTTTGTTTTTTATTTAATAATAATAATAATTTAAGTATAATAGTTAATTATTTTCTAAAGAAAGTGAAAAAAAAAATCATAATTGTTGCATATGCAACAATCATAACAGTCCATTTGTGGAGCAACTTTTTCCCAGGAGCTCAACAAATGTCATGATTGAGTCACCAACCATCATATACAAGAATCAACCATCAGTTTTTGGTTTCAAACATTTAACTATTATTTTTATTTATTTATAGAAATATATGTTTTTAAAATGTGTTTGATCCGGTGTCTCAAATTGATTCGATTCACAAGTATATGTAGTCATTGCGTACTATTCGGTCCGGTGTTGTCAATTAGATTAAACTTGTGATTCATACCCAAAAATCATAACCATAAACGTCTAGTAAAATAAATAATTTTATGGGTAATATACATTAATGAGACGAATTTATATCTTTTGGTTATTGAATGATTGGAATATGTGTATAAATCATAACAATCATCCCCACAATTGGAATTATTTTGGCTATTTCAACATCAAAACAATCATTTCAGGTTAATTAAGGTCATTTGATTCAATGAAACACAAACAATCAAAGAAGTTTGAGTATACTTTAATGTATGTGTTAAAAACAAAACAATAAATAGTGAAGATAGTTAATATATAAATATACAAGTATATCACATGTTTCTTTGTTATATTTTTACAACACCTTTTAGGTTAAGTGATCTAATCCATTTAAGCGTCAGTTGCGTCTCACGTTTCGTGAATTATAACTTTTTTGATTAATTAATAACTAAAATAAAAATAATAATAACATGTTTCGTTTTAAGGCGGTTTGATAATATTCTTAATTCTTAATAATAATAATAATAATGTTCGTGTTTGAGTCGTGTTAAACATAATGTAGTGCTGGGTTTATCGGGTTAAAAGTATATTTTTCTAAAAGAAAATACTTCTTATTATTTTTTATGAACTTCTTAATATTTATTTAATTTATATTGTGGAGTATATGCAAATTAAAAAAAAAATAAATCAAAAAGTTTGTATTGCATCAAATCTTTCTCAAGAGAGTTACAATCACTAAAGAGACCCGAAGGTCAATCCAACTATAGACTGACATAGAAATCGCAGACTGAGCAATCGCTCGAATTACAAAATCGCGGACTCACTAACAAAAACAAAACCAAGAAAACTACCCAAGATGAGTCGGATGTCTCTAAAAGCCAAACCAAACACGTTGGCACATAAAGCCTCCCCTTCAATTTGAATCAAGTGAGTCACTCCTCCGACTCGAACTCCACTGTGACGCTAACAATCGCCTCCACCTTCCGACCAGAGACAGTCACTGCCGTACAACACTCCGCACAAAGCAACTATAAAACTCAAGCTTACCATCACGACAAGAACTCAACGTCTTGAACGAGAAAGCCCGCTTTAATTAAAAAGAAATTAAGCATTGTATAAATGACGTCAGCCTCGGCCGCTCGAACGGCAGCCGACACAGCAACACGCAAAACCTTACTTAAAAGAGATAGAGTGATGACACCGTGTCACAATCACATCAAAGATTCTCCTCTCTAAATTACAAAAACACCCCTCTTTTTTGAAGAGATTTTTTTCACATATAATTTGCTTTATGACTTTTACGAAAACAGCCTTCTATCTTTACATATTTACGTGTCGGCCACTGCACTACACATTAATCTCAACGGTAACCAGTAGGATTTGGGAAATTGAATTGAGTGCTCATTGATGTCTACGTTTCCTGTGGGCATTAATTAGGGCGTGCCGCAACCAGTTTTTTGTACTCTCATTTATTGGGCACCTATTTTGGTAATCTTCACAAACTCTACGGCCTAAATTGGTAAATTAACTAAAGCAAGCGGTTAAACGTTTCGGATTCCTTTTAAAGTTTCAAGTTCGAGCCTCTCTATCGATGGTATGATATGAAGTGGGATTATGGGTTAATAAGGGAGAGGTACCCTCTGTTGTGTAGTTCAAATGATAAAAAAAAGTTTCGTATAATTACTTTAATTTAATAAAAAAAAAATTGGTAAACTAGTTTGGTTAATATACTATCAAAACAGGGTTGGGTCAGGTGATTTAAACACTTTGGATTTTCTCTGAGATCTCGAGTTCGAGTCTCCATGTGACGGTATGAGGTTGATTATTTGGATGTAAATAGGAGAGCTACCCATAAGATACTTTAGCTAAAAAAATAGCTCCCGTTATTTTAGAAATCCAAAACTGCCCTCTCTTTCGCTATCAAAGAAGATATGAAATTTGAATATACTTCCCCATTTTCTTATAAAATTGTATAAATTATGACGTCACGTTAATTTTGTCCATATCAACGAAAAAATTATATTTTTAAAGCAATGAATTGGACAAATATAATGCAAAATTCGGATTCATTATAAAGTAATAACTTTTAAACTAAAAATGAGTAATTCGAATTCAATCAAAAATAAGTATGAATCCATTTTTTTTAAAAAGGTATGACAGAAATCATATATTTGTATTGTGTAAAAATAGATTATTTTATTTAATTCGATCTGTATTATATATATATATATATATATATATATATATATA
>JAYMTF010000042.1:0-65131 GCA_036897485.1 Pelargonium nanum
TTCTTCTAATTTCTAGGTATTTCTAGAGAATTCTACAAAACACATTAATAATTTTAACAGAGCCGAACGATCTTCTTGATCCAAAATTTTTAATAAAATTTTACAACTTCAATGATGATTTAACCTAAACTAAATAACTTTTGGCTTAGGATCTATTTATATATGGATATAGTCATATAGATAAAGTTTAACAATATATGAAAATATATACTTAATGCACAATAGAGGAAAAATAATAATATGCACTCAATATATTGTTGAATTGAGTACTAATAATTTACCACTAAGAAAACTCTTATTTAGAGCTAGCTACTAATTAAATTAAAACATCGTAATTGTTTACAAATTCATTTAAATGAGTATTGATAATATTTAATAACGTGTTGCGTACGATCCTAAAAATACAGGAGAAAACAACAAGTTGTGTTATTATTGGCTTGTTCAATATTCGTCTTAATTTTTTTAGATTCTCTACAATCTCATGTGTTACTATTTTTCTATTTAAATAGTAAGGACATTCACAACCTTCTCTTTATCACACATCTCTTTATTGCAGTATCAAGCATAGCTTCCAAGAACTCGTAGCTTTCCAGAAATGTAAGTTTCATCTATTTATCCCAAGCTTCTTCCATCAATTGCTTGATCTTTTGCTATAAATGCATTCAAATTTCATCTTGTTCATTTATCATGCTACCTAGCTATATATAGCATATGTAGTTTGTCGGAAGTGTACATGCTTTTATTATTATTTACAAAAAAAAAATAATGGTGTGGACATTTCTGTTGTTAATTAGCTTAATTTTTTTTCTTCTTTACAAAAAAAGAAAGCTTCTAATTAGTATATTCATAAGCTCCTTTGGTTGCTAGTTATAGTTGTTTCTTATGGTATTTTGCTGTGGACATTTCTGTTGTTAATTAACTTAATTTTTTTTCTTATTTACAAAAATAGAAAGCTTCTAATAAGCTCCTTTTGTTGCTAGTTATAGTTGTTTCTTTTGGTATTTTGCTCCCACTGAAAATTTTATTTGGTCTGTTTTCATGGATGAACATGTCCTTGGTTTTTTCATTTTTACTTATATATAAGGGCATTAATTAAGTTGTCCAACAATAAGTTAGTATAGAACGTCTACATAAATTAGAAGAAAAAAAAGTATCTAAGTTGTGAAAAATACAGCTTGATTTAATTACACTTGTTTTGTAACTTTACGCACTTATTTATGCAGTTAAATTTATTGCGTGCGCCCGGCAAAATGTTATCATATATAGTTTCCATTTCAGAAATGATGACTGAAGTGGTACCGGTTGAACTAGAATTGACGGCCACTAGTGTAGATGTGGGTCAAACGGTGACCAAATGTGTGGATCTTCACAGAGCCGCCATGAAAGGTGACTGGGAATCTGCCATCAACATGACAGCATCACTCACCAAACAGATCTCAGACAAAGATGAAACTGCTCTTCACATTGGAGCTGGTTTTAAACAACACAATTTTGTGAAAGAGTTGCTGAATTATGTGAAAAGATTAAGACCTGCTGAACCAGAAGCTCTAAAAAGCTTCTTAGAAACCAAAAATTCTAGCGGCAACACTGCTCTGAGCTATGCTGCATTGACCGAAGAAGTTGAGATTGCTAGATTAATGGTGGAAACTTATCATGATTCAGTACTCGATCATGATCAACGGAGTCGTGGGCTTCCGGATCTAGGAGCCATTAAGCCTGTTCTTGTTGCTACATCGCTAGGGCACAAAAAAATGGTCGTGTATCTTCTTGGTAATACTCGCCTCCAACAACTGAGCAGAGAAGATCATCACGAGCTATTTGTTGGTATTATTCGTATGGGTTTGTATGGTAAGTATAAATATACATATACATTAAGCTGATAATTCGTCCAGATTTGTGTCATGGTGAAGATTGATTGTTTTCTTGCACGACCTAACAAGAATATGACACGTTTAGTGTTCGTGCTTAACGGTTGAACACAAACATGTCATGTTTTGATAATTAAATTGGCAGTGTTTGACACCAAACACGACCAATGATGACCTACTAGGGTTAATGGGGGACACACATGACCCATATTGTGGAAGAAAATAAAACAGATGTTTATAGTTATATTTTGTCTCAGTATTTTTTTTTTACAACAAATTGACATTCCAAAATAACTACAAGATTTTTTTTGCCCCATATAATGAAATTTTTGGATATGCCTCAGAATACAAACCAACATATTTGACACAACATTGTCCAATTTGTATGACACGGCACTCCACAAACATGCTAATTTTGTGTCGTATCTCGTGCTATGACACAAATTGTCAACTCTATGTATACATACATTCTTTCAATGTATAATATTATGGGTGAGTAGAAAATTTAAAGTTGCCTAGATATATATTTAATGTTTATCTAAACGTATGAACATTTTAAAAATGTGTAAAAATATATTTATTCGGATATTGAAAATGTTTTAGACATGAATTAAATTATGTTTATGTATAATTCTTTTTTTTTTTTTTGCTCTAAATTCTATAATTGTTGTGTACTCAGGTGTTTTTATATATAAAATTGTTTTATCATTTTCACCGTTAGGTTCATGCTATTTTTAAAAATTGTATTCTTCTAGACATTTTCACAGTTAGGTTCATGCTATTTTTATTTTTTACTCATTCTCATAATATTTTGCCCTCAGTTCTTTTTTGTACTAATTAATTTTTGAACATATATTGATCATATTCGATTTAATTTGTTGTGTCAATTAATTGTGTAGATAAAGCCTTGGTAATGCTAGAGGAGAATCCAAATTTAGCTGTAGCCTACCCTGCCTGTGACATTGCTTTACATGTCTTGGCTCGCATGCCTTCAGCATTCGTTCAGAAAGATCTACCTTTATGGAAGAAATGCAGAAACTTTTGTAAGTTTTCAAAGATCTCTAGCTGGTTATGTTTAAGGATTGTATTTTATTTTAGTGACTCAACTATCTGCTTATTTCTAAGCTAGTATCTAATCTAATTTTTGCTTTTGAATGGTCTAGCATGAACTGATATCATCAAATTAGGTTGACGTGTGGAGGATGAGACACATAAGTTAGCTATATTTTCTCACGAGATAAATTTGGAAAGAACTGTTTAATTGAGGGACTTAATTGGTAGCCATGCCAATTTAGTCTTTCAATTATACAATTTTGTAACTTAAGTGTCATTTCATTACAAGAAAATTTGCTATTTATAATAGAAATTTCTATTACAAATCTATGGATTTCAATTATAAACTGTAATTTGTGACGGAATTGTGACTGAATGATTTTTATCATTGTTTGGGTCGTAAAAAATGGTTGTGATAGAAATTTATGTGATCACAAATGTTTGTGTGTGTGTATATATATATACTGAAAATATGATTTTTGCCACAATTTGTAACGGAAGTGTGACAAAAGAATTTCTATGACAAATTTACATCACATTTGCAACTTTTCTTGTAGTGCATCAACAGAAAAAACTAGAATTTTGTTAATTAATAAAATAAACATATCATGAGTCTAATTTGACAGTAATATTATGGATATTAACCAATTCAAAACAAAATAGTGAAAGACCAAATTAACACAAAAATCAAATTGAGTAATTGTAGCAATAATTGTTGGATACTGGCACAAATTAAGGTAAATTTTTTTGTTTTTAATTACTGTTATCTACAGGCACAAAAGTAAATAATACTGGGAGTGCAGAACCATCAGATGTCATCAAATTAGTGAATAAACTTATTGAAACTGAACGCCAAGACATTGAGGCCAATGTAGACCCAAAGAAGGTAATTGCACAGGCACTGCTTCTTGCTGCACAAGAAGGAAACACTGAGCTTGTGATTCATCTCCTTCAATCTGATCCCGGCCTCGTTTGGAAAGTTCATCCTGGAAATCGGAGCATATTTCATATCGCCATTGAGAAACGACACGAGAGCATTTTTACACTGATTCATGAATTTGGTGCACTGAAAGATCTGATTGCTAAAACTGAAGTTGAGGGAGGAAACAATATGCTTCACTTAGCTGCACAATTGGCACCACAGGCTAAACTCAATGAAGTATCAGGTGCAGCTCTTCAGATGCAAAGGGAACTCTTCTGGTTCAAGGTATATACTTATCAACGTAAAAGACCAAATTTTGTACTTGAAATTTTATGTTTTGATTCAATTTAGTCCCGAATTTTTTATCCCAAAATAGTCAAATATAGAGCTTATATAAAAAATTTAGGGACAAAACTGGGTCAATATTTGAAAGTTCAATGACTATTTTGTGGCAAATAAAAGTTCATGAACCAAATTGAATCGAAATATGAAAGTTTAAAAAATTTATGAACCAAATTAGGTCGAAACACGAAAATTTGGTGAACAATTTGGATCTTTTACCTTTATTTAATTACGGTGTTAATCTCTCCGTCCTAAAACGAGTATCATTATTTATTAGTTATAACAATATTTGTGATGGATGTTTGGGATTGTTAGGAGGTGGAAAAGATTGTGCAGCCATCACTTAGGCACAGCAAAAATAATTACGGCAAAACACCGCGCGTTTTGTTCAACGAGAGGCACAAAAATTTGAGACATGAAGGTGAGAAGTGGTTGAAGGACGCAGCAAAGTCAGGCATGCTCGTTGCGACGCTCATCGCCACCGGAACATTCGCCGCCTTCTTCTCTGTGCCCGGCGGATTCGACAATCATTCGGGATTGCCTTCTCGTCAAAACGACAGGTGTTTCTGGGTTTTCTCGTTCTCCAATTCCGTGGCGTGGTTCTCAGCTGCAACTTCCACCATCATGTTCGCTTTCATTCTCACGTCGCGTTATGCTGAAGATGATTTTCTCTACTCGTTGCCCTCTAAGCTCACGCTTGGAGTCGCGTCGCTCCTCGTCTCTATCGGGTCTATGATGGTTGCGTTTTGCGCCACATTTCTTTTGTACTATCCTCGTGATTATGGTTGGCTTATTGGTTTTCTTGCTGTGTTTCCTCTATTGCCATTGGGTTACGTTTCGGTCAAGTATCCGCTGCTGTTTGATCTCATCTTTTCGGCTTATCGTTCCCGCCTCATGTTTGTGTGGCCTAAGCGATTGTTTTAGCTGAGTGAACTATCGATCATGTGCTAATTCCTTTGAGATCTCAGATTCGAATTTCGGTTGTTACGCTTGCTTATAAAAAATAGTGTTAATTTCTCTGAAACGTTACTATATATATATGTTCTAGGGTGGTTTGTATTGTGTTAGTTGCTTTGAGTCTTGTTTTTCTTTTCTTGGTCATTGGTAGTCTCCGGTTTGTGCTTTGTAGGTAGCTTTTTCTCTTTTTTGGGAAATTTAGCTCTATAGATAACGTAAGCTCTTTCTTGCTCATCAAATAGAACTCTACATCAAATATTCAAATGTTCATTTAATTTTTTTTCTTATCAAGTTTATAGCCAGCTACAAAACCAACAAAATATAAAAAGAAGAAGAAGAAGGAAAGTAGTAGCATTGTAGGTCCCATAACAAAAGCAGCAAAATTCTTGTTCTTTCGTGCAAAAGTCAAGTCAAATATTCATCAACTATTGAATTGGCAGCAAAGTAATTACCTAGTACCTACAAGGTCAAAAAGGTCAAAACAAAAAACAAGTACTAATTGCAGATTAACTGTGCATTAGTGATAAATTTCCCCACTTAAACACCACGTTCTTCTTCTTAACTTTCTTCCAATTTCAACCACCACACCACACATTCACAGCACGGACACAACATTGTAAAGAAACCAAACTAGGTTTTCATGTAACACCACAGTTTTGCCAAAAAAACAAATCTTTTTTGTAGTACATTGTGTTTTTTCTGTTGCCAAAGCAATGGGTCCATCAGAGTAAAAAATGGGTTCTGTGGAGTGAAGTGACTGAGCAAAGAAAATACAAGAGCTCAGGTCAGATTTTTGTTTCATTTGCTTCCGGTTTCTGTGTATATTAAGTTGTCAATAACTCATAATTTGCTTGTTTATTTGTTTGTTTATTGCATTTTCTGATTTTTGCTATGATAACTGATCAGCAGGCAGTTTCAGTTTCAGTTTCTTTGTGTGGTTTGGATTGCAAACAAGCACATTCCATTTTCTTGATCTAGATGCTGTGTGTTTTGTACAATTGCTTCTTGTTTCAGACTTGTGGCTACTATATACTTTAAATTTTGTGCTGTGAATGGCTTAGAATTGAACATTCAGTTTAGGGTGGGGCTTGGTGGGTGTTGAAATGGGAGTGTAGGGTTAATGGGCAATTTGGGTTTTGGGGTCAAATTTTCTTGACTCTTACTTGATAAATGATTGCTACCCAACATTTTGTCAATATTTCTCCAAATTTCCCGTGCATGTAATCAACATTTCTAAACCAATTTGGTTTGATTTATACCTTCTAAGTATCTACAACTTAAGTTAGAGAGAAATGTTACATGAGTGATGGTTTCAGATAGTTAGAATAGGACATAAGTGTAATTTGTTTGTTCGACCTTGTTCTACCACTTGGATGGCCTTAGAGGAACCATATATATTGTGTTAAATATTAGGTGTGGCCTTTTCAAATTTCGTGACATGTAATCTGAAAAGTATAGCAATGTTTCTTCTCCTCAGTTAATGTTTGTACTTTTCTTCATTTCATTTGACTGGATATTGGATTTTAGGAATGGAAAAAAGGAACCGGGGTAAATCAGAACAGAAGAGAGCTAGGTCCACTAGCAAACAAAATGCCTCTGGTTCCCGTAAAATGCCAAAGCAAGCTCTTCTGTCTGTTGGTGCCAAGAGGAAAGTGGAAGTGGAAGATGAGTTTGAAGCCATAAGATTGACACATGGGCTCGATGACCCTCGACCAAACAGACGACTAACCGATTTTGTTTTCCATGATGCTGACGGAGAGCCACAGCCTGTTGAGATGCTGGAAGCTAAGTCTCTTTTTACTTCAGGTTGCATATTGCCTTTGGAAGAATGTTCTGACCAAGAGAAGGAAAGGGGTGTACGATGTGACTGTTTTGGGCGTGTTGAATCTTGGGCAATATCTGGATACGACGAAGGCTCACCTGTCATATGGGTCTCAACTGCAGTTGGTGACTATGAATGTATTAACCCGACAAAAGAGTATGAGAAGCTATATTATGTTTTATTCGAGAAGGCTCGTGCTTGCATTGAAATTTACACGAAGTTGTCAAGGAAGTGTGGAGGAAACCCCAATTTAAGTCTTGATGAATTGCTGGTTCAGGTTGTTCAATCCATGCGTGATAGTAAGAATTTCACTTGTGAGGCTGAAATCAAAGATTTCATTATTTCAAAGGGTGAGTTCATTTACAACGAGCTCATTGGATTGGATGAGACGTCCAAGACCAGTGATCAGATGTTCCGGGACTTGCCTGTGCTGGCTGCCCTCAGGGATGATGTAAGGAAATACAGGCACTTTGTGTCTCTAGAGGCAACATCAGATGGAGAGCTGACTCCAAGTCAGAGAATTGGTGACCGGGAGCAAAACAACATGAGTAGTTCATCTGATAGTGGTGCTGAGGAAAATGACGATGAAACATTAGCCAGGTTGCTGCAGGAACAAGAAAACAGGCGGTCAACAAGGCAGAAGAAAGGTCAGTGTCAAGTGCTATCCTCAATCAAACTCTGATATGTACTTATATTTGTTAGTTGATGACTAAAAGCAGAGGGATGTTAGTCAATTCCCATAAATGCGGGTCCAATAGTTGAATGTTCCACAATTGATATGATATGTGAACAGAACCTATGTGAGTAAAACACACGGATCAGAAATGCAGTCACAAATAGAATATTTAAGAAATGACCAAACCTAGAACCTTACTTAGAACACAAATAATGTTATTGTTTGAATGTTGCAAGCTTCCAAATGTGTTCGCGTAGAAACAACTATAACATGCTCAGGCCGGATTTATTTATTTTTTTGCATCTAGATATTTAGCACTAGCCAAGTCCCTTCAAGGGATATATTTAGGGCATTATTCACTTCAGAGGTACTTCTAAAGTGCACTTATTTTTCAAGCTTGATTTGTGTATGTATAGCTCCCTTTTCTGTAATTCAATAACAGAGTATTTTCAAATCTTGCTTTGGTGCATTAACTAATTATTACATTGTGACAGTCTCTCTATGGAAGCTTTTGCTTTTCTTCCTGTTTCTGACTGAAAATTTGATTTTAGTTGTTGAGAAAGAGAGTGCGGATAAATTCAAGTTTGCTACTTCTCAACCAAACCAGAAGAGAGCTAGGTCCACAAGCAATGAAAATGCCTCTAGTTCCCAGAGTACGCCAAAGCGAGCTGTTGCCTCCGTTAAGACTAAGCGGCAAGTGAGAGTGAACCACGAGGTCAAAGCCATAACTCTGACATGTGGGCAGGACGATCCCCGACCAAACAGACGGCTGACAAATTTTGTCTTCCATGATGCTGATGGAAATCCCCAGCCTATTGAGATGCTGGAAGTTAAGGTTCTTTTTACTTCAGGCATCATTTTGCCTTTGGAAGAAAATTCTGACAAACAGAAGGAAAGGGGTGCAAAATGTGCAAGTTTCGGGCATATTGAATCTTGGGCAATATCTGGATATGATGAAGGCTTACCTGTCATATGGATCTCCACTGAAGCTGCTGACTATGAATGTGTTAACCCAGCAAAAGGGTATGAAAAGAGATATAATGTTTTCTTCGAGAAGGCTCGTGCTTGTATTGAGGTTTACATGAAGTTGTCAAGGAGTTGTGGAGGAAAACCAGATTTAAGTCTTGATGAATTGCTAATTCAGGTTATCCCTTCCATGAGTAATAGTAAGAATTTTGCTTGTGGAGCTGAAATAAAAGAATTCATTAGTTCACATGGTGAGTTCATATATAATGAGCTTATTGGACTCAATGAGGCATCTAGTGATCAGAAGCTCAGGGACTTGGCTGTGCTGGCTGCCCTTAGGGATAATACTAAGAACCATAGGCACTTTGTTCCTTCGAGTCTGGAAGTTGGTGAAGGCGAGAAAGCCAACTCGCCTATGCCATTTGCTTTTGGTGCTGATGAAGATGAGGATCTGAAATCTGCCAGGTTGGTTCTTGAAGAAGAAAACTGGCGATCAACCATACAGAAGAAAGGTCAGCATCCTGCTATTTCATCAAATAAGTTCTGATTTGTACATATTTATTCACATAGTTCAAATAATACTCATGTCATATGATTATCAACATTCAAGGGAATACAATTAGGCATGCCAACTCACTCAGAACACAAATTGTTTGAAAAAAGAAACCGGTTCATTAATATATATTATTGCTATGCTTTTAGTATTTTACAAGCTGATCCCTCTTATCATTTACAAATTCTTTGTTTTCTATCTTCTTCTTTTTTTGTTCCTTTTCTATTCTCCTCCACATTCTTATTGATTGTTGGTCACTGTAGTGGAACATGAGGTTGAAGCTGTAAGATTGACATGTGGGCTGGAGGATGGTCCTCAATCAAACAGACGACTGGCAAATTTTATCTTCCATGATGGTGATGGGAAGCCACAGCCCGTCGAGAGGCTGGAAGTTGATGTTCTTTTTATTTCAGGTCTTATCTTGCCTTTAGAAGAATGCTCTGACAAAGAGAAGAAAATTGGTGTGAGATGTGAAGGTTTCGGGCGAATCGAATCTTGGGCAATATCTGGATATGAGGAAGGCTCACCTATAATATGGATCTCCACTGAAGTTGCTGACTATGAATGTGTTAACCCATCAAAAGGGTACGAGATGCTATATAATATTCTCTTTAAGAAGGCCCGAGCTTGCATTGAGGTGTACATGAAATTGTCAAGGGCTTGTGGAGGGAATCCTGATTTAAGTCTCGATGAATTATTAGTTCAGGTTGTCCAGTCCACAAGTAGTAGTGAAAATTGCAATCTTGAAGATGGAATCAAGGACTTCATTATTTCACACGGTGACTTTATTTATAGCGAGCTCATTGGACTGGATGAGACGTCTAATGATCAGATATTCATGGACTTGCCCGTGTTGGTTGCGCTTGCTGATGCTGCTAAGAAGCATATACGCTTTGTGCCCCCAAAGATAACCATGTCAGGAGTGGTGCTGAATAGAAGTCATCAAATTGGCAACGAGGAACAAATTAGACTGTGTGGCTCATCAGCTTCTGGCACTGAAGAAGACGAGGCTGAGACACAGACCAGTTTTCTGCAGGAACAAGAAAGTATGCAACAAAATAAACAGAAGAAAGGTCAAAGTCAAGCTAATTCATCTAATGAGTTCAGAGATAAGATTAGTGCGGACAACGATAACACACGTGACAGGCTTCCACTAAACATGCTTCATAACTGGTCTCTCTACAACTCATACTCTCAATTGATTTGTTTGGAGCTCCTTCCTATGAAATCTTATTCTAATTATAACTGCACAATCTTTGGGTCGGGGATTATGACTTCAGATGATGGAAGTGAACTTTTTCTTGATGGTGACCCTAACCAGTCTTCCTCAGATTCTTATGTGGATGGAATTCCAATCTATTTGAGCACAATAAAGGAATGGATGATCGAGTTTGGATCTTCTACGATCTCTGTATCAATCCGGACAGATATGTGCTGGTACTATGCCTATATACTTATATTTGCTGAAAGTTGCCTTGGATTCGAAGTTTTTATCTCTTGAAGTCCTTAATGTATAAGAATTTTGCTACATTTGGCATATTTTTATTCGTACTGTAAGAAAAAATGTAATTTTAGATAAGGCTTATGTTCTTGTTTGTTTCTTCAGGTATAGGCTTGGAAACCCGTCAAAGCAGTATGCCCCGTGTTATGAACCGATTCTGAAAACTGCTAGATTGGGTAGAAACATTATTCTATTGTTGAAGGAGCAGAGTCGCGTAGCCCGACTTTCTTTTGCAGATGTTATAAACAGAATATCTAAGTTTTGTAAGGATCACCCGGCTTACATTTCACGTAATCCAGCAGAGGTGGAAAGGCATGTAGTGATCCACGGACAGATAATACTGCAACAATTTGCAGAGTATCCTGATGACGTGATCAAGAGGTGTGCTTTTGTTACTGGTCTCCGTGACAAACTGGAAGGAAGAAATCATACCAAGTGGTTGGCCAAAAAAAGGATGATTCTGAACAATAAAGTGACCTGGAATCCAATAGCAGAATCTACAGCAGCATCGCCTATAATACTAGAAACAAAGGCCATGCCCGCTACAAAGACTAGATTGGTAAATAGGATTTGGAGAGAGTATTACTCAAACCAGTTGCTTGAAGACTCCAGTGAAGTAGATGTTCAGTGGGATGGTGAGTTAGAGGGAAACACATCTTCAGGTAATGCGCTTTATAAACGAGCAATTGTTTGCAGACATTTGGTCAGTGTGGGTGATTTTGTGTTAGTTGAAGTGGCAGATTCAGATGATAATCCTCCTATATATTTCATTGAGTATATGTTTGAAAACTGTGATGCGAGAAAAATGTTTCATGGTAGACTGATGCTGAGAGGATTTCAGACTGTTCTAGGTAACGCTGCTAATGAGAGGGAAATGTTTTTGACCAATGACTGCCAGGAACTGGAACTGTGTGATATTAAAGATACCGTTTCTATTGAGATTCAAGAAATCCTTTGGGGATATCAGCATCGCAAAGCTAACGCACACAAAGCTCAGATTGACAAGGAAAGAGCTAAGGAGAGGAAAAGGAAACGGTTGCCTATAGAGTATTATTGTAAAAGCCTGTACTGGCCTGAGAGAGGGGCTTTCTTTTGTTATCCAACCAGTACCATGGGCCTAGGAAATGGACTTTGCCATTCTTGTACAATGAAGGAAACACAGAAGGAGAAGGAGATCTTTAAGATGAATTCATCTTTGTCCAGCTTTACGTACAAGGGGATCGAGTACTGTGTTCATGATTTTGTTTATCTAGCTCCTCAACATTTTGCAGCAGATGAAAAGGAACACGAAAAGTTCAAGGGTGGTAGAAATATGGGGCTGAAAGCTTATGTTATTTGCCATTTGCTGGAGATCAAAGTACCAGAGGATTCTGAGCGAGCTTGCCCCAAGTCTACCAATGTCAAAGTTAGAAGATTTTTTCGACCAGAGGATATTTCAGCTGTGAAAGCATATGGCTCTGACATCCGAGAAGTAAGAGTAGTTGCATTTTAGGCCATGGTCTTCGGTGTCAAGCCCACCACCAATTTTTTTTTTTTTTTTTGTTACTATTTCTGAAGACC
This sequence comes from Pelargonium nanum, assembly GCA_036897485.1. Classification (NCBI taxonomy): domain Eukaryota; kingdom Viridiplantae; phylum Streptophyta; class Magnoliopsida; order Geraniales; family Geraniaceae; genus Pelargonium; species Pelargonium nanum. The sequence goes on from JAYMTF010000042.1 coordinate 12,221, forward strand.
TGACCATAGAGTATCTTATTGATGGTAATTCAGGTTTATTACAGTGAGCAGGTATTAACAGTACCAGCTACAGTTATAGAAGGGAAGTGTGAAGTGAGAAAGAAGCCCGATCTTCCATCTTTGAACGGTGCTGTTGTTTTTGAGCATTTATTCTTTTGCGAACATTTGTATGACCCTCAAACTGGAGGTATCGAGGAGGTAGCTTATCTCTGTACTCATACTATTCCTTTATGTTTATTGGTGTCTTTCTCTCGTGTAATCAATATGGCTGCAATATTATGGCCAGTTGCCAGCTCACATCAAACTTAGCTCCTCAAAAGAAAAGGCGATGGATGATAGTGAGTTTGATGACATCAACAAACAAACAGATACATTCCATAAAACCCCCTTGGCAACTCTTGATATTTTTGCGGGATGTGGTGGTTTATCTGAGGGCTTACAGCAAGCAGGTAAGCTTGTGTGTTTTCTTCAGCCTGAAAATTTGGCTTAGAAATGTTACTATGATTCTATGAAGTGCATTAACAGATGTGGCTGTTTTTTTATTTTTAATTATAGGCGCTTCATTAACTAAGTGGGCTATTGAATATGAAGAGCCTGCTGGAGAAGCATTCAGCCTTAATCATCCAGAGGCATTAATGTTCATTAACAACTGCAATGTGATCCTCAGGTGAATTTTGTTCTGTTGTGAAGTTTATATTTATCTTATCATATATATGTCTCTTTACAAGCAAAAAGCTACTCAACCCTTATCACCTACACCAAGCCTTGTCAAATGGGCCACCCCTTTTTCGGTCAATGTTTTTTGATAACTGTAATACCATCCTCAGCTTTGTTTCACGCGAAAGTTATTCTCGTTGTTTCCAGATGAATTTTCTTCATTTTATTTGTGGTTTTTGGGTAGTGAAAAGGATATGCATTGTCTTTCCATTCCAAAACTATACATTACATGGTTTCTTTCAATTCAATACTTCAATTAATGATCGATGGCTCGTTATGCAGGGCCATCATGTCAGCTTGTGGAGATGCAGATGACTGTATTTCAACACCTGAAGCTTCTGAGTTAGCAGCCAAACTTGATGAAAATGTGATTAAGAATTTGCCTCGTCCTGGGGAAGTTGAGTTCATCAATGGAGGGCCTCCTTGTCAGGTATTTAGAGCATCATTCCTAATCGTTTGTTTTAGGATCTAATGTTGCAAGTAATGGGATATTCAACTCCGTGGCGTACTTGATTTTCAGGGTTTCTCTGGATTGAATAGGTTTAGTCAAGGCAGATGGAGTAAAGTTCAATGCGAGATGATCTTAGCATACTTATCTTTTGCTGATTACTTCCGTCCAAAATATTTCCTTCTAGAGAATGTGAGAAATTTTGTGTCATTCGACAAAGGAAAAACCTTCCGATTGACTCTAGCATTGCTTCTTGAAATGGGCTATCAGGTGGATGTTGTTCTTTGTCATTCTGTTATGTATAATTCCACATGTAAGTGTTCAAACAATTAGCTTCATAGCTATAATGTACTTGTAGCTTTGCAAGGCATGAATTAGATCTATCAGCTACTCCTTACCAAAAGAAAACTGAACAAAAGAAAGATTTTGTCTAATTTCCGGTGGTTGATTCATTCGATTGCTTTCGTTAATGCAGGTCAGATTTGGTATTTTGGAAGCTGGAGCCTATGGACTTCCTCAATCTCGTAAACGCATGTTCATTTGGGCAGCCTCCCCCGAGGAAACTCTCCCTGAATGGCCTGAGCCAATGCATGTCTTCTCAGGGCGAGAGCTTAAGGTGACATTATCTGAAAGTGCTCAATATGCTGCTGTTCGTAGTACTGCCCGTGGCGCTCCTTTTCGCTCCATAACTGTTAGAGATGCAATTGGTGATCTCCCAGTCGTTGGGAACGGGGCTTCTTCGGTGACTATGGAAGTACGATTTCTTCTCCTTATCCAATGAAGTTTCTAATTTTTTTACCATAGCTGTTTTTACCCATTTCTTGCACTTTCGGGATACACAGTACAATAACAGACCCGTGTCTTGGTTCCAAAAGCAAATCCAAGGAGATCAGATGCTTTTAAACGATCATATCTCAAAGGCAATGAACGAGCTGAATCTCATCCGATGTCAAAGAATTCCAAAACGCCCTGGCGCTGACTGGCGTGACCTCCCAAAGGGAGAGGTACTTTTCTAGCACTTCTAATTGTCTTTGCTCGTTGCTTCCTCGTTAAATTCCATTCCTTCGGGTTTCTTTTGCCACAGGTCAAGTTGTCCACAGGGGCACATGCGAAATTCATACCCTCTTGGGTGCTAAACACGGCTCACAGGCACAATAACTGGAAGGGTGTATTCGGAAGGCTGTACTGGGAAGGAAACTTCTCGACATCTATTACCGATCCTCAACCAGAGGGCAAAGTTGGAATGTGCTTCCATCCCGATCAGGATAGGATACTAACTGTTCGTGAATGTGCTCGGTCCCAAGTAAGTTCATATCCAAGTTTCTGTAACCATAAACAGCTGGGAAATTTGTGTTGAGACTTGAGAGTGTTGAAACTTGTGGTGTAGGGCTTTCCAGATAGCTACAAATTTGCTGGCAACATTCAGCATAAGCATAAACAGGTGGGAAATGCTGTTCCACCTCCTCTGGCATATGCACTTGGGAGGATGCTCAAGGAAGCTGTAGAAAAGAAGCAGTCAACAAAACCCATGTAATATTTTCCTTTATTCTTCTTTTAAACTGAGATTTGACTGTGGGACTTGACCAAGCACATTTGTCATGCTATTATAGTAATGTACTTTTCTTCTTCATATTTGTAGTTGGACCTAAGTGTTAAAGGTAAAAGACCCAATTTGGTTATTGAACTTTCGTGTTTTGACCCAGTTAGGTTCCTGTACTTTGTTGACTCAAATTAGTCCCTTAACTTTCGCATATTGACACAAAATGGTCCTTACCCTTAGAGGTTATATCAAGAGTTAAGGGACCAAATCGGGTCAATATTTGAAAGTTCCGGGACTGACCAAATTGGATCTTTTACAAATGTTAAATGACTTATTCCCTCGTTGTGAATATGCTGGAGAAAGACTTACAAGAATAGTAGAACTGCTGCAAAACTGAAAGACTATCATAAATGCTGCAAAAATACTTACAAGAATAGTAACTAAACTTTTATTTTATTTTTATTTAAAGAGTTTATATAAATGGATAATCCCAGAGAGCCATTTTACCCAGAAATACAAACCAATCATACACTTGTTACACAGCATATACATACACTAGACAAATTGCTTACACAGTTACAACAATATACTATTATTCATATCTCTACTTGCAAAAGTGGCTCTAATGGTAACCAACAGGAGCTGCTGCTTCTTTCAGGTCCTTTCCTTGAAAATGAATATCCTGCACCCGAAAAGCCTAAATGTCACTTCCCGCGAAGAAACCCCCAACTCAAACACGAGACTCAAAGTAAATATTGAAACGTATAATACTTATTAAACTAGAAACTGTACAGATTGGTGTTAAATCTAAGAGCTCGTGTTTTGAAATTAGCGGATGAAATGATGTGTTGTGTGTGGAGACTGATGGAAGATGATCGGAACGTGTGAAGACAAGTTTAAGACACAGGAGAGTTGAACGAGCGAATAAAAAGAACAAATGAAAGCTGAAAAGAAGCAAATACTCACAGAAGCGAAATGATTGACATCCCGATGGTGAGCCTCATCAGCACGAATCACAGTTATAACATCCTTCAGCGTCGCATCCTTTGGCAACCTCCAGTAATCTATGGCAATAGCAGGAGCCGGGACATTCTCAATGGCGCCACTATCAATATCCTTCAAAAACTCTGTATACGAATGTATAGCCTCCTCCTCCAAGTACCCAACCACCCTATGGGCCATTTTGGGGGACATTATGTAAAGCACAAAGTAGGCATTGAAGAAGACTCCTTGCACAGCAAGCACCAGAAACCTCTCGAACCATTTAGGCTTCACGAGCTCCACCATCGTCATTAGGTGCATCCTCTCGTTCTCCGCCTCTTCGAGCAAGGCTTTGATCCAACCCCCGCTTTGCTGGAACTTGCGAAGAGATCTCAGGTGCAGCAACATCCCTCCCACCATACCAGGAACAGCTGCAACTGTTTCCAGCATCATTGCTCGGCAACCATACCGTCTCTGTAACATTTCAGCAAATCAAAACACATAAATTGAAGAGAAAAAAATAGAACTCTGAGGTCAAAATAGTCTATAATGGTGAGAAAAACAGAGAATGCCAAAGTTAAATGCATCCAAATAAACAGAAAGGCGCGTAAAGAAGTACTAATCCTAGAACATGATGTGCACAGAAAAGAAATGCTTTAGTCCATTTGCTATAAACCAATAACAACTAAAATCTTGATGCATTTGAGGAGATTCATAATATCCATAATCATAAATCAGAATCAAAACAAAATCAAACATTCCTATAATCATAAATCAGAACCATACACAACTAGAGTATATACTGATAAGAAACTAAAATAAAGAAACAAGAGTATGTAGATCATGACAAACCTGAAAAAATATATCTGTGGGAATTCTAAGTAGTTTCACAGTTCTGTATGCAACCTTGTCTCCTAAGGTTTTGGGCACATGGTGTTTAGTCAGATCAATTGACGTGTCTGCTCGATAAGTATCCCATGGCTACATCAAGAAAGTAAAAAGAAACAATCAGCCACAAATATGATGCACAAAAACTCTGATCTTCTCTCCGAACACTCATACACTATAGATATGTGTCCCCCAAATTTTTATAATATTTTTCTAAAAGTAAATTTATTCTAAAAGTTCGAAACTTTAAAACACATTGACGAGTATGAAATTAACATAACATATATGCACTAGTACAAAAAATATAAACTATCATTTAGTATTCTTTGGCTTATAAAATTACGTGTCACAATATGCGTGTAGTGTCCGTATGACCGCATCGATGCAACATAACATAATCAAATGTCACAATACCATTAATAGTATAATTTCCCGAAAATTTGGAGATCTAAAGTCACAAATCAAGAAATTTATATTTGCAACATGATCATCTTAATTACGATAACCATATGAAAAATCAAAATCATAGATTCATAGTGACAAGTAATTACGATTTTACCATAAAGCAATTCCAAGGCCACTCAGTCCCGTCCTCTCTAGTGACCTTGGGCTTCGAGACACCCCAGTAGCTCGACACCACCAGTTGCTGATCGCTACTCTTCTCCGCCTCCGTCGCCGTCGCCTCCTGCTTCTCCGTCTTTATGTCCGCCGGCGCGTGGGAAGTACTCGCAAGCGTCCTCCGGAAGTAGGACCCCCAAAACGCACCGTTCTGGTGCTCCAGTTCACGACCACTCGTTCCTAGACGCTTCGCGACCGTGGACGTTGAAATTTGGCGGTTACTGTAACAGTTCCGGCCATTTCGAAGTCCCCTGATCACAGACCTCACCGCAATTCTGTTCATTTCTTCGAATCAAAATCGACAAATAGCAAAGAAATTGGGATTTCCCGAAAAAATCGGAGGAGTGGTGTAAATTATGACTAGACAGCTCCAGAAGGAGCTGGAGACAGGAGTTAATGACGGAGGGAGGTCGGATCCAGTGTTACGCGGGTGTTGACTTGAAAAAATTGTAGACGTTGATATGAAATAAGAAGTTAATTGTACGGCGGAGATGGTGTAAGTGGTGGGTTGCGAAGCAGACGATTAGAGAGCAAATCGAGGTGGAGTGAGGCGGCGGCTATGGGTAGTAATCATCTGCTACGCAAAAGGATTGTCCGGAATTGCGCGCGTTGCTTTTTTCGCTACTCTGTGTGGATCAAAGTCGGTGAGTGGGTCCAGTAAATCTAACGGCAATGATTGGTTTTAAGTAGATGTGGAAGCTTCTTTTCACTGCAGACGATTTTTGCTTTGTACTTTCTGACTTCTGACCAAATTGAATTTACAGTTATGCCTCTGTAAATTGTCGGCTCCAAAATTATGGGAAGAAGACAAAACATATACGGCAGTTTAGTGAACTGTTTAACGTGGCATGACTTTGGTTCACTTATGTTGGGAAAGTTCAGCTCATGTGCCTTTCATGCCGTTATTGCCGTACATTTGATTTAATCTAGTTAAGGACTAAGAGAAAGGTCCAATTTATTTTCTTAACTACCAATCTATTTAGTTTTTGAACCATCAGGATCAATTTAGTCTATATGTTATTCAATCTTGTCAATTTAATTCAAGTATTTTCAAAAACCGTATAATCAAGACATTTTATCAAATCTATGGACAAAATCCGTTAATTTCTACTTACGTGTAATATTTTATTTGGCGGATTCTTGGTTGAAATATTGACTGCAATAGTGGAAAAAGTAGATCTGATATTACTTTCTTCAAAGCCATCCGACTCGCAACAGCACTCTCAAACAAAACACGCATACTCATAATGGAAAAAATAAAAGAACTTCCAACAAAAGGAGACAAACTTTCAATAATGAAAGACAAACAAAACATAAAACTAATCAGAATTACTAAAATACGATTCAATACAGAAAAAAAATTAACCATATTTTCACAATTAGCTTATAGTGAAGTTGGAGATGATAGCACGGCGTCTGCCGCATAAACCAAAACCAAAAGCCACAAAAATCTTAGCAACCCCTCATACTTGTCGTCGAGACAAGACTCTCACTCGTGAGAGAACCACTTTTTCTGATATTTGCCGGTTACGCACTCTCTACCAAACCCCTAGCTAGTTCCCACCTTACATATATATTTTTTTGAACCGCCACCTTACATATATTTAAGAGTTAATCAAATTAATATTTGAATTTAAACTGAACTAAAAAATTAGCAATAAACAATCAAACTTTAGCATTAGTTTTTAACTTTTTATATATCCGTGATATGATATTTAAAATTAATATTCAAAATGAATTTGTTTGGCTAGAAATTGAGTTTTTACCAGAAAACTCAACCCACAGGGAATTTTGGAAAATCATCATGAAAATGAAATTGAACTCTTTGCTGGAATATAGATAGTCAAATTCAACAATTACAGTTGAGTAATGATCCTTTGTATACATGACTATAAAAGTAACATAAAATCTAACTAATATGGGTTCGGCATAACCCAAATTGGTGATGGCCAGATTGAAAGATGGTCACCTTTATGCTCCAAAGGTTTTATGGTTCCGTCGTCTAAGTTGTATATACCTTCGTCAAAACAACCTTCAAACTCCCTCATTTTTGTGGTACAAAATATCTCCAGCACAATAGATAGTATTCCCTTTATATCCGGGAAATTCAATAGAAGAAACTCCTATTTGCGTACCCAAACCCATAAATAGAATTTCGTCAACTAAACTCTCCATATGAACCCAATTTGATGTACTCATATCAAGCTTGAAAATATCGAAACTATATGTGTTGTGTCTTGATTTGTCTTCAGGTAAAAGATGACAGTGCTCAAGTCGTTCGGTCATTAATAATCCAGCATGAGAGTGTACCAAATGATAACCAACATGCATCCATATTGGATGTTCTGACACGAGAACTCTCAGTTTTGGGCACGAAAGAATATCATCACAAACCATCAGTATTCCACTACAGGTTAGAACATATAATTTATCATCGTAAAACACAACATCGTGTATACCTTTTTTTTCATAGTACGCCAATTTTTGTACCATACCGTACACTGCCACAGCTACAAAATCAGAAGAAGTTGGGCTCGAAGACAAGACAATTTTTTTAAGCATGTAATTTCTCACGTAAGTTGCATCATTAAAACCAGTTTCATGTGTTCCACGCATATTTTTCCTCAATAAAAATATTTATCTCTCGGGGGAAGAGATACTCGAGCTCTCGAGAGTGGATTAACAATGCATATAGAGGCGTCTTCTTGAGCAACAACAACCCAACCATCATATGTTCCTTTGAAAACCTTCTCTCCCACCTCAGGTAAATCAAGCTCATAAACATTTTTGTCCATTGGATTGAAGAAACCACACTTTGATCCACTTAGTTTACAACTATAAGGCAGCAATAGCCAAGGAAGTTGAGGTTGTCTTAAATTTGGCAATATAGATAGCACAGATTGACATTGCCATGACACACATACACATCTGAATCTAACTTTGTCCACAAATAGCACAAGTTGTTGTTCAATTTTCTTTACCAAATCAAAAGGAAGATCACACCACTTACTCATGATAGCTGCAAGTTAAGATAAACACTAATAAGACTACTTAAAAATAAAAACTTACTTGCTGCAAAAATCACTGCCATTATTAACTAATAGTTAAGACAAATTTCCCAACCCAATTGATTAGCAGAAGAATGGAGTTGTTATACCTATCGTGCGTAGTAATTTAAACCATTAATCAATAGGTTAACAAATAGTAATAGCAATTTCAGGTATTTAATCTATAGTTTTGAATGTAAATTATACAAGAAAATAAGATAAAATAAAAAGAAAAGATCCAGGTAATACCTATGAATTTGAAGCAGAGGCTCCCTGAACTTGATGATGGACTTGTATGCATGGTATTGTTTGTGATATACAAATAAGCCCTCTTATATGGGTAATTGTAACTGTGTTTTCTGATTTCTATTTCCTAATTAATCAAAATAGGAATTGAGTATTTGAATTGGAAACTAGGTTATGTGGTATTGGGCTCGGTTTTTTTTTTTTTTTTAAGTTACTTTCTATTTCTTTTTAACATATTTTAGTCAAAAAGATGGCAAATTTAGAGGCGGTCAAGTCGGGTCAAGTTCAGGTTGTAGGACTCTAACCTTAGCCCAACCTTAAAATACTTTCAGCATGGTCAGATTTCAGGTTTGAACATAAAATGCATTGTATTTTACAGGTTTGTCTTATCTATAAGTTGGTCAGATTGGGTGTTAAGTATTCACGAGATTGTGTCCAAATTGTCAATTAGTTTTAGAGCACTCTTGATCCCTTTAAAGTAGAAGAACTGACATTTTATTCACCCACATGTGAATGTCAGGTTCAGAACGATAACATGAAATATCAAGCTCAAACACAAGACCTAATTTATGCACGCCCAACACCTTGCATGGTCTAAGCCCAAATCCTACATGAAAGTATACAGTGACATGAACACTTTTTGTTTCTAGCAACTTTAGGATATCTTATAGAATTATGAAGCATTTTCTTTAGAAGATAGAATAATCTAGATATGAAATCATAGTCATTGATAGGGGCCATGTACTTTTAATTTTAGCCATCAACTTTGTTAGGCCACTAGTATAAATAAGAGAGAGTTTCATTTATCCAAATCATCTCATGCATTTTTGTAAATCTCCATTGTGTATAAATTTTATGTTTGGTTATTGCAAAAGTATCCATGATAGAAATGAAATCAATAAAAATAAGAAATCGAAATATGAAATCTGTATGTTTGGAAGATATTCTTGTTATGTTTGGAAGATATATGTTTCTTAAGCACTTCAATAGATTTGTATTCCTGGTTTTGGTAATCTCTCACTGCGGTCGCACTGTCAGAATAGATGATAAAATCGCTGAACTTACTCTTCGAAATGAGTTCGAGAGTTTCAGTGATAACTAGACACTCAGCGTCATTCATGTCAGCAGCAATAATTGGATACGATTTGAAAAACCGCGGATCACAACAATACCGAGATAGACATTCAGATGATGAGCCCCAATGTGGTACCCTGCATCAACGTTAAACATGAAAACACCCCTAGGGGTAGAGAGAGACGGCCTTTGAACATTTTCAGTTCCAAATCTAGTCCTACAGTGCACCACATACAATTAAGTAAATAAAATAAAAATTAGAACTAGTGTGGAATCCAACCCTAATCAACCCAACTACTTACGAGATACATCTACAACCCTAATACAGGCGGCTTCTGGCAACAACCTTGCATTGCCAAATTGTTAGTGGATATAAGTATAAAGAACGGTGTAATAATTTTCAAATCATCTCTTTTTTTGTTTTTTTATCATGTTCGACCCCACTAAACCTGACTAACAATGTTCGACCCCACTACTGACTAACAATAGGTTAGAGTTACAAATTTTAAGTATCTAATCTATTATTGAAGAAGGATGTTATTTGACCCGATTCACAATTTTGTTACATAAAACTCTTATGACCAAACACTAAATTAATTTTATTTTGGTATGAGTAAAATATTAGATTTTTAATTTTTTTTATAAGAAAAAGTAATAATATATTAATTCAAATCGAACGATAACAAAGACGACATAGAACCGAGGGCTCGAAAATCAATCCATTTAGACAAGTCTGACAAAGAAATCTAAAACCTAACTAATTCGTGGGCTACTCAATCCAGAGACCAACCCAAAAATAAAAAAATTGAGTCACAAGGACTGAAACATCTCGAATAACCAAACCAAATGCACTTGAATCCTCCCTATCAACCTGAATTATCAAGTTGAAGGCATTAGAATCCTCCCATCCAGCATGAAGAGCACAAACAACTGACAACGATTGCACTTGAAGTTCAATGCGACCACGTGGGTGACTTTTCCAACGACCCCTCGCAACCATCGGGTCTACCATATGATTCGACAATAAACTCGAAGACTGATTCGATGACTTTCGTCAAACCACCACCTTCCAAATCACTTTCTTCTTCTCTGCAACCGTCACCTGTTGCACTGCCAAACACCAATAAAAACCCTTCCGCAAATCGACGCCGCACTACAAACCTTAACAACTTCTAACTTGCTATCAAAACAAGACTCGCTATCTAAACGAGAAATACCGCAATTTGCTATATGCAAATCTAAGAGACTGTCGCCACTTTGAGAACCAAAAATAGCCATAGCCAACCAAAAACTCTAGCCGACTCTCAAAACAACATAGAGAAAGAAAGACAACACAAACTCTTATTAACTTTAATTCAATTAACTTAAATTATTAGTTATGTATACACCTCCACCCATTTATGGAAAAAAAAAGTTCCAAAATAGCATGTGTATTATCCATTTTAATTTTAATTAGTTTTTTTCTTTTTTCTTTTGTACAAAAAGGCCTCAAGGGTGGAAAAACTATTTGATCACACATTTTTGCACAAGTCTCCACATCACCTGTTAACCTCACAATATATAGACAAAATTCTAAATTTTCATCATCACACATGCAAGTTCCATAGCAATGCATCCTCAAATGCAAACCGCACATTCATGTTTCTCGAGCTATAGTGCCGGATTAACATCAATAAAACAGCAAAAACTCATTTCCATTTTCCATAAACTTCACTACCATACCCAAAATCCCAAAACCTATATAAACACAAAAACAAAACCACAACCAAACCATCACCAAAACAAATTGACAATGGCAATCACCAAGCTGAAGTCAGTGCTCATGTGTTTGGCTCTCATTGCAAGCATGGTGATGCTAGAGATTAATCATGCAGAAGCTGGGCATGAAATACCCCAAGCAGCGGACCTAAGGGACAGACCCACAAACCAGGATAGAAATCTAGCTGAGCAACCCCCGCAGGAGAATCCGCCGCTGGCTTATGCTAATGCATACCAGCGCGGTTGCAACAAGTATAATCGATGCCGCAGCTAATTAGCCTCTCATCTTCCGCCAATTATTGATAAAATTATATGGAGCAGTATTATATATTTGCGAATCATATATATGTGTACATTTATTGTAAATGTACTTTGATTTCTGTTTGTTTTGTTTGTTCGTGTTTGTTGCAACGTTGTAACTATGTGTTTAATGTAAGATAACATATCATATCCAGCATGTATAGTCGGTGAGGGCAAAGCATTTGTGTAATATTTTGTTATATAAAATAAAAATATATAATTTATATATATATATATATATATATATATATATTAACAGTAATGCTATATGTGCACAATTTTGTTAGTCAGAAATAATGATATAAAAAGTTTTATGTGTTTCAGTTTTCAAAATAATAATAAAAAATTTATGCTTTAATTGATGAAATGTTTTTATTATTATAAGGGAGGTTATTGGTTCAAATCTATGTTAAACCCATTTATAACAATGAGGGTGTTGATAAAAAATTTGAAAATATTAATAACTTGCCATAATTATGTTCAAAAGCTAGCTAGAGTCTCTCTGCTGACGCTATGGAGTGGATTATTTGAACTTAAAGGGGGTCTCAGATTAGAGTCTCTCTGCTGACGGTATGAGATTAATTATTTGAGTTTAAAGGAGAGTGCGACTTTAAAAAATAGCTAGAGCGAAAATTTTATTTATAGTTAAATTATCAATGATCCTCCAACTGTACACTTTAATCACATGTGATTCTTTCTAAAATATGAGGTTTTGATCAAGGGTGGTTAATTACAATAGTTGGAGGATAATTTGTGATTGAAAATAAAGTTAAAGGATCATGTGTGATTAAGGTGTATAGTTGGATGATCATTTGTGATTAAAAATAAAGTTAAAGGATCATATGTGATTAAGGTGTATAACTAGAGAATCATTTGTGATTAAAAATAATGTTAAATGATCATATGTGATTAAGGTGCATAGTTGGGAGATCATTGATAAAATTAACCCTTTTATTTAGGCAATGTTTGATTGCATGACAAAAAATTTATTACAATTTTGGATATACGAGAAGTCAAGAATAAGAAACATAATGAAGGGTGATACGATAATTGAATTCACAACCAATCACCATTTTACGGTAATTGAGCTACCCATATATATATACACACACTTAGAAACATACATGTTTATCCTTGAGTCTAATGAACAAAAAGAAAAATTATGTAAAAAAATAGTTGGTTTTCATGAAAATGAATCATTCAACTATTTTGGGATTATAAAATAAAGTAGGAGGTATATTTCAATTTCCCATACAACTATCTAATTTAATCTACCATTAATAGCTAGAGTGCGACTTAAAAAAAAATTAGCTAGAGTGCGAAAATTTTATTTAGTTTATTACAATTTTGGACAGTACACAACCAGTAGGGTATGAGAATAAGTAACAGAATGAAGGGTGATACGGTAAATGAGTAGACAACCAATCACCATTTGACCACACTCACTCCCGCTCCCAGTCCAATCTGCAACGCGAGCCGATGCTGCTTCAGATTGAGAGGCTAACAGAAAGATAAAGCGGAGACTCTGTAGATAGGCAGACATTTCATCGAACACCTGTTATGCTCTGAAATGGAGTCCACACTTTCAAAACCCCTATCCAATTCCTCCATCAGCCCCTTTCTCTTTCGTCTCCACCGCCATTTCTCCACAATCCCTCCGACTCACCACCACTATCCTCTCGGTCAGCTCCTCACGCGCCGCCTCAGATGCGCCGGTAGCAGCAAAAACAGCGCCAAGCACCTTCCCGCAGCCAATGCTTTCGGTTCGGCGCCTTTCAAATCTCTGAGGTCTCTCAGCGCGGTTGTGCCTCCTGTTCGGCTTCATGTGCAGTGCGTATCGAGCTCAGCTGCCTCGTTTGCGTCAGGCGGGGGTGGCGGCGAGAGGAGAGGAGGTGGAGGAGGCGACGGGAATGGTGACGGAGGAGATGGACAGGCCAAAGCTGCGGCGGGGGCGGAGGAGGCTGCGGCCATGGGCAGTGACGTGATTATACTTGATGTTGGAGTATGTAGCACACTCTTCTCTGTACTCAATTGGAAATGTATGTAGGTTTGTGGATTTTGCTCAATTTGTGTAGCTGTGACTGGCAGGGAATGTCGTGTGGTGGATGTGCATCGAGTGTAAAGAAAATTCTAGAGAGTCTGGTAAGTTTCTCTCTTCTTCTAATTTTCTCCCGATGTTCAAGTTGATGTGTTTATAATTTTAGAGGACTGGCTTTGCTATCTTTGCCAGTGCAGAATTAGTTGAATTTATGCTTGACTATCTCAATCTTCAATAGTTTGACTCCAGAACCTACATTTCTGTCTAATTCCTAATCCAAAGCCAGCATACATGAATTTATCTTTACGTGCGTGTAGGTCTTTAACAACTATTTTCAATCTGGCTTACTAGTGTTTGTACAGTGCTAAAATGGGAGAAAAAAATACAGGCAAGTGAATTGTTAAAAGTGAATTAGTTTAGCGAGTATAAGTTGTTAAAATTTAAAGTTGTAGTTTTCTCTAAAGAGACGGGGATCTACATCGACAATTGAAGTTATGTATATTTTGGAAGCATTGTTTGGGTCTTATGCAATGTAATCTCAACTGATAATTCATTGCATAATAATAAAAGTAAGTCTTAAGCAAATGAGGATGGAATTTATGCCCCCCTTTCAAGTCTGCATAATAAAAAACAATCTTAGCTGCATGTCTTCTTTTCTAGCATTGCATTCTGATTCATGAAAGAGCTAAGTCCATTTCTTGTTGGCTAAATATTATGTTTCTTGAATTTAACTAAATTAAGATTTTTACAGCCACAAGTGTCATCTGCCAGTGTCAATCTCACGACAGAGACAGCAATTGTATGGCCTGCATCTGATGCCAAGGCTACCCCGAACTGGCAAAAGCAGTTAGGAGAAGCACTCGCAAAGCATTTAACTAGTTGCGGTTTTCAGTCTAACCTTCGAGGTAATCATGATACTTGTTATTATTATGATTTAGTTGTGAATTGCATGCCATTTATCAATTTCAAGTTTTATGCTTTTTGAATAATCTTCTTCAATAGTGTGTCTATTTATGCTTTACTGAGAAAGCATGCTGGAAAACTGAAGAAAAAAGCTTTGAAAATCTCTGCTTTATCACAATCATGATTATGATGACCATTAAATTATTAGTTTTTCCAACTATTAAATCATTGTCAATACTAAGAGTTCATGTATCATAGAATGTTTATATGGTGCTGATGGAGATCCTACACCACTAGTTTTGCTTTCTATTATGTAATACTTAGTGGTGGTTTGCCTTGATGTTGGGGGCCTCACTCATAATACCTGATGTAATGCATGGCTGGTTCTATAGTTGTAATAGTTACTTTGTAGGCTATAGGAAGAACAACCATCTCACAAGTTCTCTTTTTGTTTTTTAACCTTCTCTTTTTCATTGAACTTTGAAATGTTTGATCAACTGGAGATGTGAGCTAGGATTCAACATTTAAGGATTGAATTTTTTGTTGAGCTTTAGGATTCAATATAAGTGAACTTGTAAGAGCTAAATGCATCTAGTATCTACATCGTTTATCAAGATGACACTAAGCACTTCTGAATTTAAGTGAGAATGGATGTTATTTGGGGTTTTCATATAATTTTCATGAATCTTGGTGGGTAAGTGGCAGGTGAGGGAGCCATTGAAGGAGATATTATGCAATAGAAATGCAAAAGATTTCTAGTGAGGAGCAACCGTAATTACTTATGGTATGTCTCTAATTCATTAGGTTTTCAATTTTACACCCTCTTGCTTACATTTTAGACTTATATGAACCCCTTGTCCACTATTGTAGATTTGAGAGGATAGGTTTACTCAACTTAATGTTATGGTTTCTCCCTTCAATAGGTGAGTTTCAGCAGCTACTTGTGGATTGGTTGGAGAGAGACATCTTTGTTGCTGGGGAGACCATTCACTGACAATTTGGTGTTGTACTATCTGAGTTTAGCAACTTGTTAGTGATAATTGAAACTTAGGATTTCATCCTTTTAGTGTTCACTGTACTCCACAAGACCATGGACTGAAACTGAATGTTCTGCTTTGTAATCCACTAATCTACTTTAAGCATTATGGTTCAAATGGATTATGATTATGGTGATAAGTTTACTTGAAATAAGTGGATGTGTCCTTAAGAAACCTCATTTATCGTTTCATGTAAGCTATTGTAAGGTTGTGCATGTGTGAGCTATGTATCAGATTCTCATGTCAAAATTAGGTTTCTAGAGCATCCAAATGTGATCTCAGTAAAGACATTTGCTATATGACTACTGGAAGAATCATTAACAAATAATTCTCTCATAACTATTGTCCTTTTCATGGAAAAAATCATTTTGATTGGGGTGACATACAATGAACCCATCTGCTTGCCCTCATTTTTAAGGCTTCTGCCGGCAGGCAGGGGATGATGACTGAAAGGTTAAAAAAAAGTCAATGGTGGTGACTTATTGTCAAATGGTTGAATGAACTACCACTTTTCGTTACTGTTACCCGGAGCTTCTTTGCATAAGAGATGCTAGTTTCTTGTATTGGAAGATTAATAGGATACTTTAGATGGGGTTTACTATGCTTGGATTGCTGAGGATGGAATATTAGAGCATTTTACTTTTTTTTTTCTTCAATGATTTTTCTTCTTCTTTTGATATGATATCTGCTACTTAATGTATGAATTTACTAAGTTAAAACTGCACATTGGTGCTGGGCATGTTAAATTGAGTTCAGCACAACTTTATAATTCATGGTATTTGTCTTGGAAATGTGCATCCAATGCACCTTTTGGTTTATATCTTTACCTTACATATGATACCCTGAATAACATTTCTCATTAGATTTGTCTTTAGATTTTATACCATTTTCTCGTAAAAGGAATGTGGACGCAATAATTCTGTGTCTTCATTTAGCCAGAAGTTTGTACTCCCTTGAAAGGAGTAAATAGAATTATTCGCTTCTTGGCTGAGTAGAAGTTTACTCAATGCAAGGTGATTACCTTATTACCTTTAAATGGCTTTAACCTTGTTTATAACCACCACATAATATATCCACTTTGAATGGCCAAATTCTTGATATGCTCTTGCTGATCTCTTACACCGTCTTTACTTTTTGCTTCTCTCCAGATTCAGGGGGAGACAAGTTCTTCAAAATGTTTGAAGGAAAGATGGATGAAAAGCGTAAACGCCTGAAAGCAAGTGGTAGGTTTCTTGTCTTGTCTTCAATCTATTTCTGTTTTACACCTCAGATTTGTTAGCGTATTATTTCAAACAGTGTGGGAGCACACGTATGCTGAAAATAACTCTGCCCCAAAGTGCACGGCTAAATCCTTACGTAATTACAGGTCGCGAGCTTGCTGTCTCCTGGGCATTATGTGCTGTGTGCCTCATAGGCCATCTTTCCCATTTTGGTGGAGCTAAGGCTTCATGGATACATGCATTTCATTCCACAGGATTTCATCTGTCTTTGTCTTTATTTGCGTTGCTTGGTCCTGGCCGTCAACTAATCATTGATGGCATGAAAAGTCTATTCAAAGGAGCTCCAAACATGAACACTTTAGTTGGCCTGGGGGCTTTATCATCATTTACTGTCAGTTCAATAGCTGCCTTCATACCAACACTGGTATATATCTTTGCTTTTGCTCTTGTTCCATCAATATATTACTTATCAAAGATGAATATACAGAATATTGTATATCGTATAATGTATGAGGCGGTTTTAGCTGTCCATATTTTTAGTGTGTTATGGGAATAGGCTGACGGTATACCAACTCTTCATGAATGCCTATTACATAACTTGATTTCAAAGTTTAAGCGCGAGGAGTTAATTTGCATTCTTGTTCTTTTTACCTTCCTGTTACTTTTTCTTTTTGTTGATATTGGTATCTTATCAGTGTACATGACATCTCTCTTACTCCTGCTAGCTATTTGCACTTTGTGAAAGTCCCTATTCTTCACCTTAACCTTCATATGAGGGTTTTATTTTCAGAATTGGGAGACTGAGCATGAGAATGATAATATGTTTTGATGCTTTAATCATCTTTAATGATATTTTTTATGCAGGGCTGGAAGGCATTCTTTGAGGAACCGATTATGTTAATATCATTTGTCTTGTTAGGAAGGAATCTTGAGCAGAGAGCTAAAATCAAAGCTACCAGTGATATGACAGGACTCTTAAGTATTTTACCGTCAAAAGCCCGTCTCTTGGTCGATGGTGATATAGAAGAGTCACGCTCAATTGTTGAAGTTCCTTGTAACAATCTCTCTGTTGGAGATCAAGTTGTTGTACTGCCTGGAGTAAGTATATTCAACTTGGCCTTCACCAGCATATTAAGTTGTACTTTCCTCTATCTTTATTTCATTGGCGGGTAAATCTTAATGAGTTCTTATTTTGTAGATTTTGCCTACTATTTGACGCTCTTTACTATTTGGTTCACTGATTGTTGAATGGGATTGTTTACTTATAGTATTCCTTACTCTTAGGACCGTGTTCCAGCAGATGGAATTGTCAGAGCTGGCAGAAGCACAATTGATGAGTCAAGTTTCACTGGAGAACCATTACCAGTGACTAAATTACCTGGGGTAATACTCTTTAATTACATTTCATTAATTATTTATAAAAAATTTCCACCCATGTATAATATTGTCTTCTAATGATTACGATGTTGTGTACTTGGGTGCTATTCTCCACAATGTTTTTTACCCCATTATCTTTCTTGTGCATTTATTTTCACACAAGTAATTTGTCCAGGCATGTATCAGTTTCACGACAGTTATAGCTGCTTATTTCCTTTCACATTATCATTACTATATTGACTTTCATGTCTGTGCTAGAGTCAAGTTGCAGCTGGAAGTATAAACTTGAATGGAACTCTTACAGTTGAAGTGCGGAGACCAGGAGGGGAGACTGCAATGGGAGACATTGTCCGATTGGTGGAAGAAGCGCAGAGTAGGGAAGCTCCAGTACAGCGGTTGGCTGACAAGGTTCCCCCTTCTAAATTTTGTCTCACTAGTAAAGTTGTATTCGTAATATATAGTTCTTAGAATACAAAGGGATATCTTATCAGATGTAGGTTGTGTAAGCTTATGGTTCTTTATTCCGTCATGTAGCAGCAACTTTCCTGAGTATTTTTCTTGAGTTATCAATGTGTATTTTTTGAATAGATGCTACAACAACTATCTATTTAACTTGTCTTTGCCTATTGAAAATGATTTTAAACGGTTATGTTTCATCTAGATCAGGTGTAGAAAAGTAAGTAATATCCACAGGATCATTTAGTCGGGGACTTTTTTTTTTTGTCAGAGTATGAAGTTCAAGTTGCTTTAAGCAACAAATGGAATTAAAAAGATTTGAACTATGGTCTTCATGCTGAGGATTGAAAGTATTTGAGAATGATTCAGTATGATCAGGTTGTTCAATAAAATCAGAAATATGAAATTGCTAGGTATGAGAACCTGTTAGGTTATTTAATTGTAAGATAAAGGACAACTATTTCTTCCAGTGCTATCCTCAACCTTTATGTATCGTCATGATCTTTGTCTTCCCTTATTTTACTTTATTTCTAGGCCATGTAAAAATATGTGAGATAGTAAGAATAATTGCTACATGACCCTTAGAGACAGATTTGAAAGAGAAAGAGAATTTGGCATCACTTTTGAAATCATTGTGGCCCACTCGTGCTCGTTCTCATTCTAGTTATGAGAGTGGTCCTTGTACTTAAATTATTGATGAAAGCTAGCACTGAGGAATATTACTATGTTTGTTGTGATTGTAGTAGTCATAAAGGAGCAGGACATTATAGGGTACACAGAATTCAAAGATGAGAGAAAGTAGTATTTGTTTGGGGTTTTGATGAAGGGTCAGAAGGGCAGCTAATTTCTGGGGCTTTAATCCTGAAGAGTAAATTAACTCGGGAATAAGACTCAGCACAATATAATGTATATACAAGTATCTGTTCAGATCCTTGAGAAAGAGGTAGATAGAGTTGTCATTTGGTTCTGTATCCAACAGAGTGTATATGTGCCTTTTTGAGGCACAGGATTACAACATGAAGGAGGCTTTGGTGGCTCTCCCAACTCAATGCACCAATTAAGTATAAATGTCTTAGTGAACTCGTTGTTCTTTCTGTTTTTCTGATTCATATGTTATGAGTCAGCTAAGATCTCTAAGGCAGTTTACTTGATAACTATTAATAACACTGCTTCACCGTTCTCTTTTTTTTTTCTTCCCATTTTGCCAGGTGTCTGGGCACTTTACTTATGGAGTAATGGCACTTTCTGCTGCAACATTTATTTTCTGGAACCTTTTTGGTGCACAAACTCTACCTTCTGCATTTTATCAAGGAAGTCCAATTTCGTTGGCACTGCAGCTCTCTTGCAGTGTTCTGGTAATTCAATAATCCAATCCCAAACTTTGTTTTTCCTTGTTTTTAGATTGCATTTTAATTATTAAAGGTTAATTATGATCATTCCATAGTGTTGTATAATTTCCAGGTTGTTGCTTGTCCTTGTGCACTTGGCTTAGCCACACCTACTGCAGTGCTGGTAACCTCCATGCGAACACTACCAAACTTCCATGTTACTAGATAAATTTTGGGTAAACTTACATTTGATTAGCACTACAACTGATATGGTGTATCCCTAGGTTGGAACTTCGTTAGGGGCTACAAAAGGCTTACTTTTGCGTGGAGGAAGTATATTGGAGAAGTTTTCAATGGTGGACACTGTTGTTTTTGATAAAACCGGGACTTTAACTGTTGGCAAACCTGTTGTGACAAAGATTGTGACTTGCGGACACACAAATAATCAAGATACAGAGTTAAGGTGCGGACCGGGATTGTCATTCTTATTGTATCACTAAAATTTTGTTCGGAATCGTTATATTCAGCCTGCTAAATTTTGGTTATATATTTTGAAATATAAAGTGACTCTTATGTAATAATTGCTTTAGGATTTATGCTCATCGCTGTATGTAGTATAGCTATTAAAATTTGATGCACCGGAAGTTGTGTTTTACTTGAAAGTTAAATATGTCTGAGGTTTCTATACACTGCATTTTTTATATGCTTTGCTGTTAAGAAGGTAATGAAACTCGTCTTTCGATGCAGAGAAGATGTGAATGATATGTGGTCAGAAACTGAGATATTGAGGCTAGCCGCTGGAGTAGAAGCAAATACAATTCATCCTGTTGGTAAAGCAATCGTGGAAGCTGCTCAGGTTGCCAAGGCACAGAGTGTGAAGGTACCAGTTTCTCTAGTTCATAAGTTGTTCTAGTCTAGCTGGCTATTGTTACCTGGAAGCGTGTAAATTGTTTAACTATCTGGCTAAGGGGCGAGTGTTTTCCAAATTATTTGTAACCATTAGAATTGTACGATTTATCATGGCTCTTCTTAGGTGGGGCATATCATGAGGGTCAACACCTTTATAATTTCTTTCACTCTGAAAACTTTCAATGCATTCAAGTTTTTCTTTCACATTCTTTTCACCTTTGTGATATATATGTCCTCTTCTATGGTGTTCCTTCTAATGAAATAGTCTATTCACTATTTTCATGAGTGCAGATCAAGATGTTTTGTTATTATGCATAGTTCATTGATGATTAAACATCACAGGTGGCAGATGGAACATTCTTGGAGGAACCTGGGTCTGGTGCTGTAGCTACAGTTGAGAACAAGAAGGTTTCTGTGGGGACACTAGATTGGGTTCAAAGGTACAGTAGTTATTATTGGTTGTGCTTGTACATTTTTCACACGATAATTATTCACAACCATTATTCCTTACAGAATAAAACGGACGGGAATTTGTTAAGTAACACACTCTCTGTTATGGGCTCCGTACTCTGGCCAGCCTGGCAGTATGTCTGACATTTATATAATCATTTTACAGAAATAAACTATTTTGGCATTGTTTTTCATAATAATTCTTAAGAGCTATTCAAAAATTGTGCTTTACAATTAATTTCTTTCTTCTAAATGATAGTACTGTTTTGTTTTCTCTCCCTTGTGCAGGCAGGGAGTGACTGGGAATCCATTTGAAGAAATGGAGGAGCCTAGGAATCAATCTGTGGTCTATGTTGGAGTAGATCGTGATCTTGTTGGGCTTATTTATTTCGAGGATCAGATCAGGGAGGATGCAGGACATGTTGTTCAATCTCTTTCAAGGCAAGGAGTTAGTGTATACATGTTGTCTGGGGACAAAAGGAATAGCGCTGAGTATGTTGCTTCAGTTGTAGGCATTCCAAAAGAAAAGGTCAGAAATTCCCAACTATATCTATTTCTAAGAATTCCACCCCCATTCACTCACCCACCCACACACAATAAAACAACTTGGTCTAAAATTCGAGTATTTGTCAATCACCTTTGTCGGAGCTGCATTTCTTGACTGGTATTTTTGAACTGCTTTAAGTGGAGTATGAGAAAACCTACCTGACTGTTGATATGTCCCAAGTCGATTAAATGAATACTGAGTAGATTGTACTCTCTTTAGATACTAGTTGAACCCTCAACCTATCAGCTTAGGCTTTGGGGTTGGAGGAAATTTGACACCAACACTTCTAGTCTAATTATTCATAGGCCAGAAAAGCAACTTCTGGATCATCTTCTTGCAAGATAGATTATCCATTGCAATCTCTAGTTTCACTAGCATTTTGCAAGAGTCACACAGATAACTGTTTTTACTTTCTGGAATATAAACTATTTCCATCATTATAAACTGAATCTGTTTCGCTAAACCCACATTCCCACATCAATGTTCATAACTGACTATCTTGGAAGTAGGTAGAATTTCACATTACTTTGATGGAAAGCATAAACTTCAAAATAAATTAATAAATTCATACGGAACTGCCCTTATATTGGGTGTCTAATGTGAGCATCGGATTAAACTTCAAAATGTTAAAGGGGTAGTTTACTTTAAAAAAATTGCATCACTGAGGTCTGATATAAGGTTTTGATTGCAGGTGATATCTGGAGTGAAACCAGATGAAAAGAAGAATTTCATAAATGAACTTCAGAAGAAAAAGAACATAGTGGCAATGGTTGGTGATGGGATCAATGATGCTGCTGCATTGGCTTCTTCGCATATTGGAATAGCCATGGGCGGAGGTGTTCAAGCTGCTAGTGAGGTTTCTTCTATAGTGCTGATGGGTAACAAGCTCTCACAGGTACTGTGATAATTATCATTTGCAATTCTTCATGTTTTGATGCCTGATGTAATTGTCATAATACATCAAAAACCTTATATTTTCAGTGTTGAACCAAAGTTGTCCCCTTAATATTAGGATTAAAAGCAACTTATGTTTGTATAACAAGTAATTGATTCTTGATTTGAGGATATGCAGTAAGTGATAAAAGTAAATGATTTGGCAATAGGAGAAATGTTGTGGATAGTTGAAAAGAACTAAGGTGTTAATTTGCTACAGTAAAACATTTTGTCTTATGGAGATTATTATGAATTCTACATTGCATAGGGGTGAACCTTCTTGACTAACTTCTGAACATATCTGACCTTGAGAGTGGGTTTCCAAAATCTGTTCAGATAACCATGTCTTATCTTCTGCTACTCTTAGAATTTCCTGTCACTGACAGGTATAAGAAGATAATGTAGTGTTCATGAAAAATAAATTAATATAGTTGTAGTGGTGTGGTGTGGTGTTATGAGTCACCCTGCAAAAAAGCAACTAGTAAGCAATGGTAATCTATATTTCCAGCACATGGTTTAAGAATCGTTATCATCCATAGACCTTGTTGGCTGAACAGTTCAAAATTTACTGAAAAGCACTACTAAGATGTCAATTATAGCGAGGCCGAAAATGCTATTCAGTAGACTTTCAGTAATAAAGCAACAAGAGTTGAAGCCTAATAGGAAAAACCATGTGTGACTAGAAGAATAGAGTAGACAATCTGTTTGGTGGGCGAGATTCTTGAAAAGGAAATTTAGGCTCCCGAAAAGCTATGATAAAGAGTTGGGAAATTTCCGTTAAAAAAAAAGAGTTGAGAAATAAGATGGATAGGTAAACCACCCAAAGTCTGAAGATGCTAAAATAACAATGGATTCCTCCACTTTGTGATGGAAGAATGAAATTTTTATATGTTTGCATATTATAAGCAGTTCTTGATGTTGATTGAGGGTCTCTTGTTTGTATTTCAATTCTCTTGCAGTTGCTTGATGCTTTGGAGCTGAGCAGGCTAACCATGAAGACTGTGAAGCAAAATCTTTGCTGGGCCTTTGCATATAATATTGTAAGTTCTTTCCATCATACAATTATGCGTATATCAGCACCAAAAGTGATTCCTTGAGTACATGGAACTAACCACCCATAGATAAGGGTAAAAAGAAAAGGGACAAAAATAAATAACTTACTGTTGAAAGCAGGACATTGATCACAACTTCACGAGACCAACAACTACAACAAAGCCATTTCCAACTTTGAATCAGATTTCTTTGTAGAACCAGATGGTTCAAGGTCCTCGTCTAGTGGTTGCCTACAATGCCTTGAACCTTAGAAAATGAATCTGGAGAGGTCACTACTCACTACTATTATTCTTGATTTTGTAGTACATGAACAACTCTGTATTTGTCTTTTTAGAGTTTGACTATATGAAGTTTTCCATTGCTTTTAAAGCTCTGACATACACACTCCGGCACGCCCTGCCTCCAGTTCCAAGCTTAAGGTCATAAGGAAAGCCACAATATGTTTGATATGATTATCTCATGTGAAATAATATAATTATTTAGAGTACAAGTGGCTCTACAATTAGTTAGGCTATATTTTATCCTCTTTTCCCCTTAATTTAATGACCCTGCCCCAGGGTTTTTAGTATTTACAAGTTTAGAATCTTTGTAAATTGATGATAGAAGAGTTATTCTATTTAGTAAAGCTCAGTAACCTCCATATCTGTATTTTCTCGTGTTGCTTAGTTTCGTTTCATTTTCACACATCCTTGGAAGTTCTCTGGTTCCCAAATCTGTATAAGCTGCAGTAGTTGCTGATACCATGAACAAACTGTTAGCGTTACTTTGTATCAAATGGTTTTGGGGGCAAAACCTCATAAATATTCGTCTTCTTCCTCTAGTCTCCTTTCCCTGTGCCCCCCTCATTTCCTTCTATCTCTCAGTCACATAAAAAGTGGAGTGAATGTTAGTGATAAACAAGAGTTTCAAGAATATATTTCAATTTTGAGGTCCTTGAAGGGTTGATCTCTGCTCTAGTGTCAAATCCGCATTTAAGGCCCTATTGGTTCCTGGATTTGCGTTCGTATTTTATCCTGTTTTTGCTTAGGAATCAAGCATTATTGTTTCTCTATTTTGTTCCTTCTCTAACATGTAATCTTTTCTTATTTGTCAAGTATATATGGTCTAATTTATGGCAGTATACTTAATATTCAGATTGGGATTCCTATCGCTGCTGGAGTGTTGCTACCAGTAACCGGGACCATGTTAACTCCATCCATTGCAGGGGCACTCATGTGCTTGAGTTCTATCGGGGTGATGACAAATTC
Source organism: Pelargonium nanum (assembly GCA_036897485.1). Lineage (NCBI taxonomy): Eukaryota > Viridiplantae > Streptophyta > Magnoliopsida > Geraniales > Geraniaceae > Pelargonium > Pelargonium nanum. The sequence continues at coordinate 37,336 of JAYMTF010000042.1, forward strand.
ATTGATGTTGAGAATCAAGTTCTCCTCGAAACAGAAACAAATACATGGAGCCTCGCCACTAAACACTGACAACATATATTTCAACTCTGATCTTTCCATGAATCGAAAGGATAAAAGGTAGCACCGGCTAAACTGAGTGCATGATAACACAGAAAGAGAGGATCACTATAGTTTCTTCTTTTGCTGGATTCACACGGACAAAGCAAGGGAAAGATCTGATCATCTACCACAGACTTGAGTGAGGTTTTAAAGTCTAACCTTGACAAGCTTTCGTGAATATGGAATAGTTCAATATCTGTTCCAACTTTTCAAAGCAAGGTAGCAGGCTAGCAGCAAAGTAATCTGTGCTCGTGACGGGGATAACAATTTTGCAGTTGCAGTGATATTGTACCTATGATTATAGGAGCTTTCACTGAACTATTTTTTGAACCAATACTCGAATTACTCCAGCAATTTTAGTACTTGATTCAACCTTGTATTTCTTTTTTTGGGTTAATTCTTTTTGTATCCCTTGGACTATTCAAAAATATAAAATTAACCTTTCAAGTCTCTACCTGTTTATCAACACTTCAGAAGAATCCAAGGTGCAAAAAGATTTCACCCTTCTTTTTCAGTCATTGTGTTGCTTCCTATCCATATTGTATCCATGATTGAGCATACTATTGTCTACAAGCATTAGTGGTTATTTACTCTACCAAAATGCAACTAAGTTTCACTTGGACGTTCACCGGAATTTTCCCGATAAGTTGTAACTTGTTTCTAATGTTGATGAACATATATGACAGAATGTCTCAAAAAACACAAACATAATGAATATTAAGATAATACAGACATCCCGAGCTATGAATTAACTATGAACTTGCCTTTGCAAAAAGGTACGGAAGGCAAGTTGTACATGTTACAATGATCAGACAGTCTAATTTCTTGTGGGCACAAATCTGTGTCAAATTTGAACATTCTAATTACATGTGTGTTGATGCCATCATAACAGAAAAAGAAAAAAAATCCTTCCCAAGAAGTCAAAAAGAGAATATAGAAGTAAGGCACTGCAAAAATAAAGCTCCAACGAATGGTTGACCTAAACAGCAACGCTCAATCGAGTATCATGTGTAATAGTGATTAGTGCTGGATATAACTTTGAATAAAAATTGGAGCTGACCTGAGTCGTTTCTGCACCCTAAGTGCTGCTCAACCTTCAAACCATGTATGTCATGCCAACCTGCATCAGATGTGAGTGAGGTACACTCAAATTCGCTATCCCTCTCCGGCAGTTCTTTCTCAAGAAGGCGTAAAAGTAATTTATGGCTAGTTTCTTAAAGAACCAGGAATCCTTCCTTGCCCTAATGTCACCGTGGCCGAGAAGGTAAACAACACCGGATTCTTTGGCCTTGCGTATGAAGGATAGTTCACGGTCAAGGCTGAACTCTGGATCGGTTGCTGTTGGGTCAATAGTAGGCTCTGGCTTCACCTCCGTTGAGGTGCTTGCTTCACTGATGGGCTTGCTTGGATCATTGTATTCGGAGAGGAGAGGGACACCAAGTGAGTAAACACTTCCATTAGGAGCTATGAGAACCCTTGAGAAAGAGGACTCTTCCTCAGAATCTGAGTCGTCGTCGTCCCCGTCGCTCTCTAACAACCGATCCTGAGCTTCCCGACGAATGAACTTCTCAAGGCTCTCAATCAGCAGCTGCTCAAAAGTCTGATGATTCTCTTTCCGGACATCCTTGTAGCCATACCTATTGATACGATAAGTGCACATGCAATCAGCATATGTGGGGACAAAGAAGAATAGAGTAGAGCTGGCAATATTGGCCAGAACCAGCACACACCCGAAATCCTACCCACATTTTTGCAAGTTCAAGTCACATAAAATATACCCGGTTAATTTTTGGGTCGGGTATTGTTTGCCATGTGAAAAGTACTGGCTGTATCAAGTTTGGGTTTGGACTTCCCAATCTCAACCCGGAAAACCCCCGACCCAAAACATGAATTTATGGCAGCTCTATAAAACAAAGGAATTGGAAATTGATGAAATTGAGCACCCTACCTAGCGATACAACGAAATATGTGGTAACTTTTGGGGCAAACTCGCCGGAAAAGAAACCTTTCACCCTGAGGGACCACAGGAACTGGAACATACTTTATGCACACAAAGATGACCATAGAGTGGATTGCTGGGAGAGTGGTCAGGAAATGGCCAAAAATTGCTGGTACTCCCTTGGCCAGCTCATTATAAAGCAAGCCAATGCCAGGAGCTCTGATCGTGCCAAGATTGCAACCTAGTTCCCGCATCAAATCCATCGATAACTTTTTCCTTACTTCAGTTTCATACTTAAGCTTGCTCCCGTAATTCCATATGTACATAATAAAAAACATAATGAGAGCAAAAACCAATATTATCCAACTTCCATCAGTGATACTCCATAAAACTGATGAAAAGAAAGTTAATTCAATCCCCAGGAAGAAAACCAGAAAACTTAGCACTATGACGATGTTTATCTGCCATATAAGAAGCATAACAATGGTTACTAAAATTGTAGTCATCATCATTACTCCCAGCTCAGCAATGCCTATCAAACAATAAAAATACAAAAACAGATAAGAAGCATGAACAGATTCTAAAAATTTATACTAATTTCATTCCATGAATGAGAGAATTTTCACAAACAGTAGCAGAAAATATACACTCATCTTCACATCATTCCAAATTGCCAAGTAGGACAACCTTGGATTCATAATCTACAAGCCAAGCATTGGCAACTTGGGACCTAGAATCGGATTTCTGGAAATGTGAATGCTACTCGGGAAAAGAACAGGTGTACAGAACTAGCAAAAATTCCCCTATGCGAGTTCAAAATAATATGAAGAAATAATTATAAGCCATCTACCCTTGTCTACCTTGGACCTCTGCTACATTCGCATACACATCCCTCAACTAAGCAAAAACGGAAAAGCGCAAAAGCCTCAATGGAAGTACACAACGTTCTTTCCCATATATCAACAAGATAAATATGAATATATATTAGTAATAATCTGTTAGTTTGGACCATTAAATAAGAAGAATGTACTTTTATCTAATGAGAAGCTCTAGCATATTCCCTTCAAAAAAAAAAGAAGAATGTACTTTTGCCCAACATCAAGAAAAAAAAAATCTGATTATAAACATTGCCAGTCAACAATATGTCAGTTCGTTACTTGGAAACTATAAACAGTTCGATTAAGGGGGTTAGTAGATGTTCTTTGGGAAAATTTTAATAAAGAAAAAATAACAGGACGCTACCATATGTTTCGCATAGAATTCATTACGATTCCGTCTATTTGAATAACATTCTCCATGAACTATTCCCACTCCCAGTAGTTGTAGTGTAAGGAAACTCTAAAACTTCAATAAATGGCATCATTTTGATTCTTTAAAGGCACATTTGGACAAGACAGAAATCTCAAGTAGGAACAGTAGACAAATCTCTTTTATGAAATTAATAGAAATTAAGATAATCCACCAGATCTTAAATGGTTATAGGATGGAACCATTTCTTTGAAAACCAAACAAATCTAAATAGCTACAGGTAGGTTTGGGTAAATGATAAATAAACCCACCAAAACCATTTCATACATGGAAATAAAAACACAAACAAAATGGAAACCTAACATCAAACAGAAACAATGAATATAAATATATTACCATATGCATTTCCAATCTCGTTAATGCTTGAGATGGAACAGACAAGCACCACGCAAACGACTAGCAAAAACCAATTTATGACAGGGATATAAATCTGCCCCATAAACTTTCTGGAGGTATGAATGATTTTCAGACGTGGGAAGCACCCAAGAGCTGTAGATTGTTTTATGCAGGAAAAAGTGGCTGTCGTCATTGCCCGACTTGCAATCAGTGCAGCAATATTAGCTATGAATAAGACAGGCCAAAAGGCACCACCTGCAAACAAAACACAAAGTAAAAAATCTGCATTTGTAAAGCAATTAAGCAACGGAGCTACAATTTCCAAAAGGTATGATAAAGCTTCAATACAGCTCTAAGAAATTATGAGCTATTCACAATGCCCAAGAAATATCATAGACCTCAATAGTCAATAAACAAAGAAGCTTACTTGGGATAGAAGAAAAGAAAGCTTGCTCTGAGTTTTCATTGTTCTCCAAAAGGTAAGCAGCTTGACCCATGTAACCCAATAGCAGGCAGGGAAGCACAAGAAACACAAAAGTAAGCTGCAAACAGCCACTATTGGATAAATTAAAATGGTAGCTAATTAGATACAGATTAGCAACTATGCAGAATAGAACATTTAACTGGTAACTATGACTATCATTTGACTTTATAGAAAAGTAATACAATCTAATTCAAGTTGGTTCTAACCTGAACTGATCGAACTGAAAAGTAGCAAAGATCTGCAAACATAGCCTCGGAACCTGAAGCATTATACATGATCAAAACAATGAAAGGCTAAAATAATGATAAGTTAAATTAGCTACCCATGAGTGTAATATTTCAAGTTCTTTCCGCAAGTAAACAAATTATTGTACTAGTACAAGTTTTATTCTAGTTCCATCGACATCTTACTCATCCAAGGTATCTTTGACTTGTGCAATGATATGGGCATGCATAGTAGACGACATGAACAAAAGGTACCAGACATTGCAACTACAAAAGATCTGCCAAAAAGAAATGTGCATGGCAATATATGTTTCTTTTCTTCAACATTATAGCACTTACCAAATGTGCTTATACCCAACTTGAGCTGTGTAAGCATGCTTATCGTGAATTTATGACAATGTGTAACTTGCAAGATTAAAGCGTGCATCTTTATGAAATATAAGTTCTAACATGAAAAAACCTAGTAATCTATAAATTCACAATGCATACACATTGAATTGGTTTTATAAAATAAAATCTATAAAAATATAGCTGGTATTTTTTACTCTTAAGATCTGATATACCAGATTGACTTATTACCTGTTGCACATAGAAGACAGCCCCCCAAGGAATACCAAGCTTTAGTTGAGTTCCTTTGAAAGTAGTAGTAGATGTGGACTGGATTAAAGGCCTTCAAGACAGTGCTATCATATTTAACAATGTTATAAATCCCAATGCCTGCGAGAGAACAAAACCATATGAACAACGCAGGGCCTACTGCCAATCCCACTTTACTTGTCCCAAACTTCTGTACGCTGAACAAAATTACAAGAAAGGCAACTGAAATCATCACCACTTGATCTGCGCAAACAAAATGAAGAGAAAAACTGGTCAACTCATTGCCAAAGTACCACACCTACTTTGATTTCAAATAATGCTGAATGAAAGACTATCTTAAGCATACATATTAGAAAAATAAAAACAACATTTCCTGCCCAATCAGGCAACCTCCACACAAGGTCAATATTAAGGAAAAGGATAGGTTATCCTAAATTTCTGACCAATAATCTGACTCCGGTCAAAAAAGTCTATGAGCAGTTTAAACTGCATTATAAAACTTATGTAGTAATAATCATTAGCAAAGAGCAGCCAAACTAGGAGCATGCAGAATACAATGAACGCAGGAGATGGAAATTGTCATAATCTGTTATTTTTTTTCTTTTTTCTTTCTTTCTTTCTAAATTAAGGTGTTACACTGCAACTCCTTTTGTAATAGTTATTATACCACAAAGGACGGGTCATACAATCTTGAAACTCCAAACCCACTCTGACCTCACTTAGAAGATAGACTTACCACCAGTGTTGTACATAAATGGAACAATGATTTTTGTGCATTATATGTGTTGAAGAAAAAAAAAATTTAAATTGATCATCCCTGATCTTCTGTCTCTACAGAAACTGTGTCAAATAAACAGATAAAGAACAATATGAATTGAAAATTTCATTAACAAAAGTATTGATTACCTTGCTCAATTGCATCTACTCCAACCTTAAGACCACCAACTGCTGACATTACTGCATCAAGAAACATAGATGAAAAGGAAAAAGAAGTCAAATCCAAAGTATAAGTAAATCCAGCCTTCACATAATGTTCAGGAGTACATTACAAACAGAAGAGTGCCCAAAAGAAAGAGAACAGAAAAGATAAGGGAGAAAAGCATATACAAACCAGACATTGCTGGTGTGACAACCCCATCGGCAATAACCATTGCAGTGCCAGCTAGTACCAACATTAAAAGAAGCTTTTTCAGAGTTAGGGAAGTCTCGAGTCTTTCCTTGATTTTTAATGATCTCTCAAGTTCAGCAGAAGGAACTTTTAGCCTGAAGCTTGATATACGGGTATCTGAAGGAAGCTGATTTGGAAGAAGGCTGACCTTTGCATGACGGCAAATCAAAGAGTATAAAGCAAACGTACCACCTGAAACATTAAAATAAAACACACTTATATTACTGGCAAGCAAAATTTAATAGAAATAAGTGTGTCTCCTTGTGTGCATCTAGATATATTGAAGGCCCGATTACATCATCAAGTATACCTTCACCATCATCATTGGCCCAAAGAACAACAAGAACATACTTGACCAAGGGGATCAAGATTAGGGTGTATATGACCAGAGACAATGCACCAATAACATCTTCACTTCCATTAATAGGTGACTTGCTAAACATTACACTGAACGTATATAAAGGACTTGTTCCCACATCACCAAAGACAACCCCAAGAGTCTGACAAGCAAGTACAATTTTCCTTCCAATACTGTAGTCCTGCAAATAAATTGAGACAATTAAGATGGAAAATCCTCATCATGCTGTTAGTAGCCTATCCAAAAAAGTTCATAATTTTGCATTTCAAAATTTCTTTTACTAATTATATTATAATTTCCTTCCGAAATAAGAAACAATATTTATTAGAGGGCATAATAAAGAAAGAATAGTACAACACAATCACTGAATTAACCACATTCCACATCTTAGTTAGACAAACTATGGGGCTATAACAATGATCTGGACTATTAGGACATTGCCACTTCTCCTATTTTAGCACATTTCATCAACAACTTAAGAATTACATATACATGCATGGTAATTGAAAGAGAAGCTCTTGACAAGCAAATAAAAATTAGCCCATGAGGGAAGTCACAAAGAAAAAATCATGCATCATTTAAGCATTCTCCATCATCACAAAACTGAGACACTACAGTAACATGAACTCAACTAACACTTCATCTTTTACATGTTCATAAAGCTAATACACACCGTTTTATGGATGCAATCAGCTAAGTAATCAAATGTTTCCCAAGACTAATTTACCCAGTGTCACCTAAGGGATAGCCATCAGCAGGAACAAAAAAAAAATGATGTTGCATTATGGCGCATAAAAAAGAGTACCAAAAGGTCACTAAGCCTAAATGAACTGACATTGACTATATTAATATTATAAATTAAAACATGAAAATATTGTCTATCATCACATACAGGGACGGATGCCCTTGGAGTGCTTTGGGGGCAGCTGCCCCCACAAAAAGAAAATATTTCACTAAATTTTTTGTATTTGTCTATAAAATTTTTGGTATTTGTTTATAGTATTTGATAAAATTTAGATTTTTGCCCCCAAAAGATTTTTATTCTTTTTCCTAATAGTTTGATCAAAACATTATTCTTATAGTTTGCCCTCACAGAACAAAAATTCTAAATCCGTCCTGATCACATAATATTTGAGGCTACAACAAATAATTAGTGAAAAGGGTAGATGAGATCATTACAGCCAAGGTTTAATTCATCTGCTAATGGAAATACCAAAATACTGGTGAATGTAAAATCATAATTTCAATTGAAATATACTATAAGCATTTCCTGAAGGGTTCCTGGAGCTAAGTATTGCAAGATAGTAACATAATAGAATCACGTACGACACGTCTAGGTGAAGGAGATGATTGAGGCTTCAGCTCAGGTCTTAACACTGAAGAAGCATAAGGATAAGAGGAACAGAACACTTTGAAGAAGAAGCTGATGATCATTGAGTTTTACTACTGATTCAAACTATCTATACTTTACATCAAAGAATTTACTATGGACATCAAATTAATTACAAAGCCCATGCCAATTACACCATAGCATATAAAGAAGCATTAAAGCGGTATTTACTGTGAAAATTTCTAGTATCTTTCAATTCAGTACAAGTAAATTTGCAAGACTCGCCACTTAACCAGCCTAACGGTTAATCTAACTTCAGAAACAAAACCACTGAATCAAAATCAAGGAGAGCTATCAGTAACAGACCTCGTATTCACTCCTATGGGCACCGGGGACCTCGAGAGCTTCCACGTCGAAGGAATCGATGCGCGGTCCAGTCCGAATCAACCGCTGCTCAGTACTATCATCTTCATCAGAATCGGCAAGCTGCTGCTCGTCGCTGTCCTCCCCGATCTCAGAGTCGTCCTCGTCCTGGAACACCCAGCGCGACTCCGTAGAGTCCATGGACGGTAATTCGCCGTTCTCATCCCTCTCAGAACCCTCATTATCATCCGCCATTTCCAGATTCAACACAAAATGACAATTCACGTCAAGTTACAGCATTTTCAGGCAAAATTCACCAAATTGAGAGGATAAGCTCAAGATTAACGGACAAATAGCAGAGAAGCTACACAAGCGAGTATAGATTTCAGAGAGACATTGATGGCAAGCGGGAGAGAAAAGTAAATCAGTTGAAGATCAGAGAAGAGAAATGGTAGGGCTTTTCCGGAAGAGAAAGTGGATTGAGATTTTTAGGCTAATTTGGAGTGGAAGCCTGGAAGGTGTGAGGGAGAGAGAGCGTGGGGATCACGCGATGGACGAAAGAAGGCAAATAAAACGAGTGTATATTGCTTAACTACTCCACTGTAGTTTTTTTCTGAAAATTATTTTTTCCTAAATAATTTTATTTAGTCTCGACCATAAATTATAGCAAATGAAGTGATATTACTGTATCAGTTAACACTCCCATTTTAATAAATTCTTGGGTGCAGACGCTCTGTTAGGATCCGTTTTATTTCTCTCTTAGCTAAGAGTTTCAGCCAATAAATCATAACTGAGACTCCGAACACTTATATTTATTTACTTCTGTATACTATAAAAAAAATTGAATTTTTTTCAGAACTATTTGAAAATATACTATAAAATAAAGTAAATCGAGAGGAATTTACAATTAGCCCAACCAGGCATTTCTATAACGCGCCACCTCAATCCTTCGACGCTCAGCGCTCTAGATTGTTCGCGAAGCTTCTTCAAGCTCCCTCCGACCACAAACCCTAATCTAGACATACCAAAAGCACCAAATCGCTCCTCCGCAACAACATTTCACAAAAATGTCTCACTTCGGAAGGACGGGTCCTCCGGACATCAGCGACACCTACTCTCTTCTCATCCTCAACATCAGCTTCCGTACGCTCTCTCGCTCTCTCGCTCTCTCTGGCTCAATTCGTGCATGTCTCTATCTGTGCATGTAAGGTGCGATTTACTTACTGTGCTATTTTTTTTCCTGGGAATTTTTTCAGGAACAACCGCGGATGATTTGTTCCCGCTATTTGACAAGTACGGCAAGGTGGTGGACATCTTCATCCCCAGAGATCGAAGGTTTGTTTTTCTGTGTGTTGTTATTTATCATCTAAAATTGTTTAATTCCATGCTTTGTTTGAAAAATAATGGTAGATTACGTGAAATTGGAATATGAGATGCTAAATCTATTTATTTAGTAGCAATTATGTGTTTAGGATGCTCAATTAGAATACTAAGTTAAACATCTGAGCATATTTTCTGAGACCTTTAAAAATCTTTGTGAATATATATACAGTATTATTTTTGGTGTAATTAGATTGGTACATATACAGTAAATATGCATCATGTATGTATATTAAATGTTAACATGAGACTTGGTTACCTGGTACCGAGTTCTCACATTTTATTGTTCTGTATGGGGTTTAGAACTGGTGAGTCTCGGGGCTTTGCCTTTGCGCGATACAAGTACGCAGACGAGGCACAGAGAGCAGTGGAAAGGCTAGATGGTAAGCACCGTTTGAGTGTAATATTCCAGTATTCTACTCTCTCTTTTTAATGTAACAGAGAAACTTTTGAGATTTGTGACTCATTAAATTTAACTATATTCAGGAAGAGTGGTTGATGGTCGTGAGATAACAGTTCAGTTTGCCAAGTATGGACCAAATGCAGAAAGGATGTAAGTACTTAATATGTTCTCAAAATTTGATGTTCTTGTAATGTTTGTAGTTTGTACTTTGTAGCCGACTCAAAGATTTGTACTCCCTATGTCCCAAAATGAGCGTCTTGGGTTCCATTTTGAGTAAAATTAAGAAGTTAGTTAGTGTTGTATATATATCCTCATGAATCCCAATGACATGTGTTGTAACAAACTCAAGGGATACACAACAAACATCCTAAAAATGGAGAGAGCACACTCATTTTTGGGACAAACATAAGACGAATAGGACACTCATTTTGGGACAGAGGGAGTAATTTCTACAATTGGTCTTGAGATTACTTTTAACATCTATTGAGCTGTGCAAATGGTTGTATTAATCTGCATATACTGTACCTTTATTTTGTGCCATACTAAAAAGGTGTAGATGGTGAGAATTGTCTTTTGACTCTACTGCTATTTTTCATTTTTCATGTTAGTCATAAAGGAAGGATTATTGAAGCACCTCCAAAATCAAGAAGTCGCAGTCCTCGGAGGAGGTAAGTTTTAAATTCTGACTAATTTGTAGTAGCCTATAAGTTGATCAATGTGCTCAACCTTTGTGCTATATTTTGTGGTGCTATATCCCTGGTCTGATTGTAAATGGATTCTCAGTGTCAAAGCTGTATTGGGTAATTATCATCATAAGGGATCTCTGCTTTTTCCCTATCATTTCTGGGGAAATCACCTCTTCAGTCTTCATCTCTTATTTTATTATCCTATTCTCTTTCTGGATATAACTGAACTGCTGACATTTTTTGAAACATAAGGCTAAAAAATGTATTTTATTTTTTGATGTTTTACAGTTAATTCAGCTGTAACTTTGTTGTTCATTGGTCCTTTTCAGCCCCATAAATAGTAGTAAATTGGGTGATGATAGATTAACGACCTGTTTTGCAAACCATCTGAAATGGTTAGAAACTTTTAGCCATGTATTAATATCCATATTTATGCTCACAGAAAGTTGTAATCTCTTTTTAGTAATCTTTAAATTTGTATATCATTCAAACGAAACCTTGTACTCCACTGATGAGCAGTATACAGGAGCTCTTGATTTGTTTTAAGGGATAAATTTGTTACTTTCTGCATATTGAATTGCTTTTTCCGACAATTTTTGAAACCCCCCGGAGTTTTCTCTGTATCGGATGCTTAATTTTTTGACTTGTTAATTTGCTTCTGAAGATGTTCTGAGGGTGCCACGTGTAGGTTCAGCCACTTTGAAGGCTTGACTGGGTTCATGAGCTTGGTGATATTTGTAGTTCTTAAAATGTACCTGATAGATTGGTGCTGCTGGGGAAATGGGAGATGTCTCTTATGCCCAAATAACACTGCAGTGGAAGAAACTGTTTTCTGAACTTGATGATTTATCCCAGCGAAATTTGTTTCTGCACTTCATTCTGAAACTAGCTTAACGAGTTGAACACGTGTTTCTGTTGTGAGTTTCTTTAATCTAATGAATGCTGAAGGGATTACCTTGGAAATCTTTATGAACAATCCTTATAAATCTTTTTTGAGGTTGTTCTCCAAGCCATTCTGTGACACTGTTCATTACTCGTTTTAGGTACCGAGATGATTACAGGGACAGGGATTACAGGAGGAGGAGTCGCAGTAGAAGTTGGGATAGGTATGATCGTGACAGGGATCGTGGTCGGTACAGGGATAATCACCGTCGAAGTAGGAGCCGCAGTGCCAGTCCAGATCGCTATAGAAGCCGGGGTAGAGGCCGATATGATGATGAGCGATATAGTCGGAGTCGATCAATTGATAGGTTATAAATTAGAGCATTGTCATCATTTGCTTCTTCAGCTGTTTTCATTACTATTGTTGTCACTGCTGCTTTGCTTCTGCCCTTTGTGATACTAAACATATTTCACACGACAGTTCCTCCCCTGTTCGGCGTAGCCCTACTCCTCGGAGGAGTCCATCGCCACGCAGGACTCCTGAGGGCGAAAGTCCAGACAGACGCAGCCATAAGAAACTGTCCCCAACTGCTCGGAGTGTTTCACCACAAGGTGGACCTGCTGGTTCTCGAAGCCGATCCCCTAGTAAATCCAACGTTGATGTGAGGCATTTCCCTTGATGTTTCTCTATCTGTATATGTTGAAGTCAATAGTGAGACTATTCAACTCATATTTTATCTTAAATTTTGCAGGACTGAGGGGTTGCATATCGGAACAAACTTGTGAAACATACCGAGTAGTGTATTTGATATTGGCTCTGTGTTGAGTACTGTCTGAATTGTGCATGTTCTGATAAATGTTCTTATTAGCATTCTTAGCTCTAATATTGGTAGTATATTATGCCAAACCCAGCACTATATCTAATTGGGGCAGTGTGCTCTTTTGCGGTAAGGAAATTTACTCTTTGTTGACTATTCTGTGTTACAACTTAGCCTTTGGCACCTCGTCTTTCTGGATATGCTTGGTCGTTAAATTTTTCCGTACTTAAGTTTATAGCAGTTCTATTCATCATGAACCAGAACCACCATTTCTTGGGTTTTATAGTTGTGTAGGGGAGGGATGGCTGTTGATGCTGGTCATGACTCGTCCGTTTTTTTTTTCGGTTGTTAACTACATGAGACATAGCAATCGATGGGTGAAAATCTAGTAGCATACTAATAACAAGAATGATAAAAAACAACTTACATTATTAGTTTGAGGATAAAATGTCAATCATATCCCTCCGCACAGTTCAATTTAGTCATTGTCATCGGTTATACTTGGACAATGTCAATTCATTCAAGGCAAAGTTAATGTTATAACAACAATATGTACAAAATTGACTCCAAGTTAATGTTAAATGACAGTATCAATAACTTAAACAATTCAAGGACCTCAATGGACTTTTTATCCTTAATTTGTAGATGCTAGTATGAAAGTCTGGAATCAATACTATTGCTTCAACACAGCCGTTTCCAATATTACACTTAGTACACAATCTAAATGCAAGTAATCAAAATTTTCAACTGAAATTACACTGGCATAAGAACCTTAATTGGTTATCTCTATAATTTCCTGTTGTTACAATTTGTAGTCTATACAAAGTGCAAAAGTGATACTGCAGACCTAAACTTTCAGCTCTCGTTGGATGCAACCTCGTCATATGTTCCTGTCGCCTCATTGTAAGAGTACCTAGACAACAAGAACAAAACAGTAAGAAAGAAGCTGATGTCAAATGCTGTCATGGAACAGTGTCGATGCGAGGAAAAAAAAAATCTCACACTTCAAGGCTTTATCTGTCACCGCTAAATAATTGATATCCATGTATGTACTATTGGTAGCACAAAAATTAGCTATTTGTAGAATTGTATTTTGCAAGGCATCCCCTAAATATGATTCATGAGTCTTTGAACTTCAAACCATGCACAATTCTCTAAAATCATAAAGTTCCCAGCTGGCACCTTAGATCATTCGTAAATGTTTCCTTGACAAAAGAGGTCCTTAAGATATAAATTTTATTTTATGAAACCACGAACGGAGAAGGTCATACAGATATTAATTCAAATAGGACTAGACCACATTATTAAGATAAACCAATAAGATCTCTAACTTATAAGCTAAAGGATTTAAGTGGACTTTATGCCATTGGAAAAATTACCAAGCTTCTTTCTCTATACTATCACAGGCGCAATCATAAATGTGTTGTGTTTAAGTAGTCAAACCCTTGAATATAGACTAGTCCTGAGACCACTAATACTTATAAATTTGAAAGCAATCCAATGAAGAAAATTAAGTTTAGAAAGAAAGAAAATTGCGCTACCATTGGCCTGATGCTGCAGAGCAATATAGCCCTGTAGAGGGGTCGTAATAATAACCCAAACTGCTGCTGTAGTAGTACCTGAAAGAATGAAAATATTATGTTGTTATTGAATAGTTCATCGTGGCAAAATCCCCCAAAAATTACACAACACAGTAACACATAAACTGGTCATAAGTATAATATTTCATAACTCAAACTTCACTGTAGTAATATGTAAATCAAAGTAGTATAAGCAAGAAAACACAATTTCCTAGGCATTAATATTTTTAACCCTCCTGGGTGCTCAGTCACACTGTTGTTCTATCTTATTAGTAGGCCATTTTTTGTATGTTTGTAAATCCAGATATAAAGTACTGATCTAGCAGTAAATAGGTGGAATATAATAGATAACATTCACAGCTTATAAAAAAAAGATATGATGTACGTCAAAAAAATAAACTTTTCTACCACCAACCAGGCAACCACTAAAATTTAAAAAAAAAATAACAAAAAGAAAAACACATGAAATTCTAAGCAAGAAATAATATAAACTGCAACAAACAAAAACTCAGAGAGTCTACAAGCTAATTATAAGAGCTTTCCCCAAAGGGACATGCCAAGTATTTGAATACCTTATCCAAAACAATAAAGAAACCACCATAGAGACAGTATAGACAAGGAACAATCGAAATAAGACCAAAAGGATTAGCTAGACATGCATCTATGGCCATTTCCAAGTACAAAATGAATGGCAAAGTAAGATTGCTAGAGAAGCGCAAAAGTAATTCCTGATTAAGAGAGAGAGAGAGAGAGAGAGAGAAATACCCAGAAGACTCGTCATAGACATAGTCGTTTTGCAAAGCTCCGGCTGTACATCAAGTAATTAAGAGAAATAAGAAAAACCAGACCAGGCAATATATGGGCAAAGTTCCAAAATAAAAAGAAATGTAGTCGCAAAATGCAATCAGAAACCAAACTTACTCTCAGAATCTGCATTAATAGCATTTGGTGCTGAAAGATTGTCTCCATTAGATGTGGGGCCAGTAACCAAATTACTGCCATCAGATGATTTATCAGTAGCAGGTACATCATCTTCTGCGAACATATCAAACTCATCATCATTGCTTGGGGCTTGTGCGGCAGATACATCTGGATTTGAGGAACCTGCAGAACTGTCAGGGGGTGCTGGAACTCCAGGATATGCTACCTCAGAAGGCAATCCCTTCCCAAGACTGAATTCAGAATCTCCCAGATCTGAAGTTAAGGATGCCACCTTTCCCTTTGCTCGGGCTAACTTTTCATATCCTTCTGCAAGATTCATAGACCGCATATTTAATAAATATTGACGATCAGATACCAATACTTATGTAGAAACATAAACAGAATATGATCACTCCAGAGTTCAGGAGGGGAAAGATCGTAAATAAGTCACACAATGAAGGGGGCATTATTTGGTGTAACAGTGAGATTCATGGGCTATCAAGTATGATGCACATGTTTAAGTACTGAATACAGGCACTTCATGGAAAAAATGCTGGGGTTAAGACCATGTCCAGATATCCCCTGCGCAAAACCCCCTTAGGCAGACCATAGACCAGGACAGAGTAATAGACTTTAATGGCCATTTTATCAGAAATAACAAGAAATGAAGTATACCATCGACTGCAATAGCAGCTGATGCAACACATTCATGCCCATACACGAACATTTACACATGGAAACTACACTGATGCAGGGTAATGTCATCTCGACAGCTGTCAAAAGTAAACTCCAGCAAGTAACAATGCTCCAATAGAATTTGCATAATGCAAAAACCACAACTAATTCTTATTATGGAAATTAAGATAGATGGAAACTGAAGGAAACATGGTTAGGAAAGTATGCACAAACCTGCCTCACGCTGAAAAACTTCCTGCTTTTCATGATACACATCTGCATGAAAAAAAATGAACTAATGAGTAATGTAATAATCAGAAAATTAACAGCATTAGCTTATTTGATCTAAGTAAGACATGGACAAAAGATCTCAAATGTATTTCACAATTCAATGAATTAGGAGAGGAATAAAACATGCACTTAACTGTATTCACCATTCTCCATTAGCTTCACGGAGTCTTCAGTTAGCTGATCAAACTGTCGTTTCGTTTCGGGTGACATCTTCTCCTTCCTGTTACTTGTACCTTTCAGCCGTCTTAAAGCTTTTAATACCTGCCAAAGTGAAATAAACTTCATGCTAATGTGTGTAGAATCAACATTATGTTGGCTATGAGTGCCATTCCCAAGCAAGCACTATACAACTAACAGAAAGACAAATGAAATGACACCGCAGCTAATAAGCTAAAAGACAATCAAAACGACACCTTCGCCACCAACCAAAACAACGCGCATTACATAACTTCAGAAACACCCTACAACTACACAACGACATCTTTCTATTACTCATCAGTCATCACATGACCATTAGAAACCCTTGTGACAGTGATCAGAGAATGGTTACAAATGGAGTTCCTTAATAAGCAAACTTCTTAGTGGGAATAGAAATTTGGCCAGATAATAAAGATGTTATATCTTTCCCCAATCTTTACCCAGATTAAACAAGAAAGACAGGGCAGATTCACAAATCTGATAAAATCCTAAGATCCACAATATTACAATTGTGTATAACAAGAACATTTATTTACAAGGTACATCTAAACCGAATTTTACATTTCAATTTAGCTATCACCGTTGGGATATTCAATTTGTAATTTTTTACTTGAAACTGTGACCATTGACGTAGTGAAATTAATATTTCTTGTTGCACTATGTTTTAAACCACCAAAACAGAATCATTATGGATATGCATACAAAGCTCAACAATTTAGTAATTCTATTATGTAGAGAACAAATCTTAGATAGAAAATACGCGTACTGTTTCTCCTGGCTCAAGAAGGTTGGCAATGCGCCTCTTCATTGTCCCAATATCATCAGAAGAAAGGTCTTGCTCATCGTCTTCATTACTTGTCGCCACAGGCATCTTTCCAACATACTTTGGATCAATATCAACACTATCTAGCCACGCATCCTGCAAAATAAATCCACACCCATAATGAAGGGGCTCTAAATCAAGCCACACAAAAATACCTTATAGAGTAGAATGATTTACCTTGATTTCTTTATCATTGACATATTCGACATAATTTCCATCTGCATCAAAATAGCCTTCTTCCCTCTCTTTTTCTAGGTTAAAAGGCTCTATTTGAACTCCATCTAGGTCAAAATTCTCGTTCTCCTGCCAAAAGAAAATTTAAATTATTGGTTGTCTATTAATTGGACCCAACACATCAATGTTGCAATCATTTTAACTGAAAAGATACTCTTAGATTAGGTGAGAAGTGTCCATAAAAAGAAGTACTATCAACAACAATTTCAGGGAAAGGAGAAAAGAATGGAGAAAACACCTCATAAGTAACTTCAGCAGCTGAGATGTCACTAGCAATGCCTCTGCTATCCTCATTGAAGAGCTCAGCAGTCATTTGATTCCTGCGCTTCGCACGCTCCTTTGCAGCAACACGAGGATCTGCCACCTCGGTCACTTCCTCCACAGCTTTGATCACGCTCACCTTTTCTTCTCCTGGCTTCACCTTCTTTCCCTTGGGAAATCTAACTCTCTTTGGCCTTGAAAATGCCAGCATTAACAAACTAGTCAGTGTTGTCACTCCAGTCTTGCTCGTTAAATTGGTTTCAGAAAATGATATCTTCATATCTGAAAACGTGTCCTATTACTTACACATACAACCAGTCACTCTAAATTCTAGAAGAAATTTAACTCTCTGTCCAAAAACAAAAATAACAAAACTACTTATTCTCCACTGAGAGAGGAAAAAAATCATGGCTCATTCAAGCATTAGAAACTAAATGTTACAATTTTCTTTTAAGAAAACAAATCAGAAGTGTTTTCCTTGTTCAGTGAGCTTCCTAGTAGTTCCTTTACAGACATTCCTAAAATCAATAAAACATCTATAATAATTCAGCAAATGAATTGAATCTCAATCAAGCATCACTCGCTAAACATGAAGCCTATACATTTCCCAGGGAAATTTTGTTCAATATAGAACGGTGAAAATCAGGTTTGAACGCGCGATTCTCAGGTCCACAAACAATGAGAATACATCTATAAGATTAACAAGAGTATGGTAAAGGTGCAGCGTAGTTTCTCTATTAGTTTTCTCAGCATCAAAACACAAACATTCCCGAGAAAAATCAAACAGAAAGCGAAACCAGAGAAAAGGAACTTACATAGGCGGCTTGTTGGACATGTCGTTGTTATCATCTTCCACGAAAGGGCGCTTGAGGTGAGATCGCGGTGGCTTCTCGTCCATTTCCTGAAGACGCTCTCACAAGCTCCTCAATAGCTAAAATCACAGAGGAAGAGAAAAATTCCGGTTCAATTTTGCCGACTGGAACTGGAAGAAGACGAAGATGTTTCTGTACTGTTACTCTAAAGGCGTAGTAGGGATTTAAGGACAAGGCTATTCCGATGTCGGTTTGGGTTATTCCGGATTAGCTTAGAACGCTGTTTGGTTTTGCTGATGGTTTGTGATCGTGGGCCAGGCTTACTAACTGGACCGGACAAGAGTTCCATAATGGACTTGGGCCGATCTTACTTTAAAAAATTAGGATGGGCTTACATAACCCGAATATAATGCTAGTATATGGTAGATCTGGTCATTTGATTCGATCATGTGAGCATTTGATATTCAATTTGACTTAAAACTCGTCCGGTCCGGTCCGATTCAAATTACTTTCAAATCGGATCGAATCAAATTTGACAAATCCGTACATTTTTTTATCCATATGAATCCGATCCAATATCTGAATTGCTATCTCCAACCTATAGTGCAATTATAATCTTCTTTATTTCCCTTTTTGTCCTACCATGAATAATGTAAAACGAAGAAGAGTATTCGCGCTAGAGCCGACAATTTGGACTTGAGTCGACAAACACCCAAAATTCAATCTGACCAACTTTTGGGTTAAGTCATATTGGCAACCCTGCATGAATTAACACATTTTATATCCAAAAGGTGAAACTCGATTCGCAACTTGAAACCTAAATGAACCCGAAGCCTTTCAGGTTGGTTTCGGGTTAGACTTAATCAACTCGATCCAAACCCAACTCAATATGGCACCTATGAGGCTATGACTATGGGGACATGAATGTAACTAAACTCGCTTGCAGACAATTAACGATACAATTCTAAACAACTACTATTTTGAAAATAGGGGCAAAAGTGGAAGAGAGAAAAAGGAATAGTAGACATCTAAACAATTACAAACAACTATACATTTACATGTATTTCACATTTGCCAACAAACAATGCACAGCACAAACCCTTGAAAAGCAAAATCAAAATCGCTTAGCAGATTCATGTACTACCAACCAGAAATGTAGTTTCAGAGCACAAGAAAATCATGCACCATATGATATATTAAATGTGCACTAGAAGTGCAACCATGAAATTATTCATGCAGCATAGATAGATATTGTATTTGTACATCAACAAGAACCAGCTCTAGCATTTCTATACACTGTTCAATCTCATACAATGAAAACTTCAGTGGAAAGGATGATGAAATCCAAGATAAGAGATGATACATAACAAATCCAAAATTTTGAGCAACTGGAAAAAACAAAATCGCTTTATCCTAGTCCCGAGATGGCAAAACTGTCTGTTTTCAGCATCAGAATCGTCAGTTGCTCCGGTTTTCAAAGATAGATGGTGACTGTAATAGTAGATAGATAAATGCTAATAATTATGTAGAACAACAACATTGCTTCTTCAAGGTGAATATAGAGCCTCACTTCTTCAGAATCCTCTGCGAAAATATCTTCTTCGCATATGGACTGTTACGTGCAACAGCTCTGTGGGCCTCGATCGCTTCTACCAAAGAATTTTGAAGAGAACCCTAATCCAAAATAAAGAATCAGTATACAACAATGTTGATATAAAAAGCTCAGATATGGGTATCTAAAACCCCATAAGCAGCTAAGTACTCCCTCCGTTCCAAAACGAGTGTCCTTGTTTCTATTTTGAGAAAAATTAAGAAGCTAACTAGTGTGGTATGTTTACTCTTGTGTCCTCATAATCATGTATTTTAGCAAACTTAAGGGATACTGACTATCTTACTATAAAGATGCTATTGAGAATTCATGCATACCTAACTTCCTATAAAAGGAAAGAGGACACTCATTTTGGGACAAAAATTCAAGAGAAACAGGATTTGAGACGGAGAAAGTATTTGGTTTTGATAATTCTAAGTGTGAATGTTGATGGTCAGGATTTGTAAGTTAATAGTCCTAACGTTAAGCAGGGATGATAAGATATTGACGAACAATCCAGGAAAAATAAAGTCCTGTGTAAGTGTACATGTTTGAAGAAGTGCTTTTGGTGGTTGATTTTTCTTGTCCACAGACAACATATCTTGAGCTATAGGGTAAAGAACTTTTTAGTTGGCTAGAGAGAATTATGATTGAGGTGTCAGAGACATACAATATATAGACGATATTAACAAAACTTTAAAAGTAAGGGAGATAATTCGCAGACCTCAGAAACTCGAAGAGCTGTTTGAATAACATAATTTGCATGAGGGTCTTGAAGTAATCGTTCAAAGTGAGAAGCAGAGAGTAATTCATGGATGATTCTTGACCGATTCTTCTCATTGAATACCATGAGACATTTTTCAACAACATGGCTGCTGAACCTGTGTGTTGCAAGGTGAACATAATTGCCTTCAAATTGAGAAATCAAGTTTGAGGTTGCAGATGGGATTTTCAACTCTAAGATGAACTGCACAACATAATTTCTGCAAAAGAGACCACACAGCTCTGCACTTAGTAACAGAGAGAGAGAAAAAGTCCGAAAATGAAACAAAAAGCTTGAGCTGAATCAGCCAATGCTGCAAAAATATTGCACAATACTAAATGAAATGTCATCTTTGAAGTTCTCAAAATAATTCAAGAATACAGGATTTGGTATGACATATTCGTCCCCTTTAAATGAACAGACTACAGATTATGAAAAAAATACCTCATTGAGCAATACAACTAGTAACCAATCGAGTCAGTTTCTTAACACTCAAAACACATGCACATACACAAAGAGGAAGAGAAATGACCATATAGATGATGGCAAAAGCAAATCATGAACCTGAAGATTAATATTTCAACGAGCCATCTATACTTTTCAGTTCCTTTTTTTAAGTGTAATCATACATGTCTTAGGAGCATCCACTTTATGCAAAAATACAGAGACTTAGACCATATCTAGAGGGTTGGACCTTATCAAGATATCCCCTCCCAGGACTCTACTTAGGCAATAATTGATTAGCACTGGGTTATTTTAGGTGAAGAAATGGTTGAATATAAATATTAGGATCAAATTTTATTCTTCTTCCATTAAACAATCACAGAATCACTATTTTCCTCTTACAGAGAACCGTAGTAAAAGCTCGGTCATAACTATCAACCTAGTCTCCTTCCTTAAATGTGGATGCACCAAGGCACGTTCCAAGATTACTCTAGTCAGCAAGTCTACAACCTTTCCGGTCATGAAAAAGCTTGGTCATTCAATGCAGCCAAAAGTTCAAGCATGTCTGGAACTCTAATAAGCTGAAATAACTCAAACTTGAGACAGAATTGAAATTTGAAGAATAAGTTTGATAGTGAACTCTAAATTGTTTATAACAAACACCTTAAAGCAAGTATTATTGAAGAGTAACAAGTGAATGCTAAAGAACCAACAAGAATAAGAATATTACCCGAAATTATCTTGAGCAAGTAGAAGTCCATTAGCTGATATTTCTGCAACTAAGTTTTCTCGATACTGCCCAGTCGAATGACTTATGCATCGTTGCAGAACACAGCACCCGTGTTGATGAGTTCCAATGTCAACACAAAATTTTGCAGCAGCAACAAAAATAAACTGCCAACATTCAATGTAGGTATGATATCCTTTCCAAACATAACTATATAGACAAAGCATTATAGATGATGTGCTCTTTGTACTCAAATGCGTTCTTTATTTAATTTAGTTGACAAAAAAAATATGCGAATGAAATCATCCATACTCATGGTTCTATGAGGTGCTTAAATCATGATAGCACATTACAATTTACATAGATTGACTTTACCATCACAGTGCAATATAAGAGATAAAACTGTTGGAGTCGTTTACAATCTTCATATTGTTTTAGATGGAGACAATTGCCCAAAATTAAATCTCTCAGCACATCCTGCAAGAAATTGTGCATGCCCTCTCTCACATAAGTTTTTTCCGGTGATGAGATATACTAACTCAATCTTGTGCCTTATAATCTAGTATAGGATGGATTTGAACCATGGTCTCCAGTTTGATATGGAGAGACTCTGCCTGCTCAATATATGCCACCCCTCTCATTTAAGAATCAATATAGGTTAATATGAAAACAGATTCCAATTAAACCACATACCCATTTATCCCTTTCCCTAGATAACAGAAAGCTGATTACATGTGAAGTCAATATGATGCTAAGAAAAAGTGATTCCAGACTTGAGTTTTGTTTTAATTTTTATGGAACTGAAAATGCTTCAAAGGATTGGTTAATTTTGGGCTGAACCGTACAAGTCAATGTGTCCAAATTATTCTGCAAGAAGGATCTCCCTGTGAAACAATGCATCACTTCAGGACTAAAGAAAAACATCATTGAACTATGAAATAAATTAACCATGCAAACAGATTTCACTTGTGTAAGCTTTGAAAACCAGGTCTCAACATCATAGAGAGAAAATATCTCGACTTAAAAAACAAGCCAAGGATAATTATTGCAACGCAATAGTAAACATCTACTCTAAAAAATGTGTCAAAGAACCAGAAATGGGTCTTCTGTTACTTTCTTATTCGAGTTGGAAATCTATGATGTCAAAGGAACAAGGGATAGAATGAATGAGAATTTGAGGATGCTTAATGAAGGAAAGAAATATAATGGAACCCTACACTAAACAGTTCAAAAGTGATGTATTAGATGATTAATGATATTGCATTGATCTGAAAACGTTACTCATGGATTTACAGTTAACAACATGTTAAAGATCATAAAAGACACGTTGTGACAAGTTAAGTATATCAAAACATATTATGAATTGATGAAGAATGACAATAAAATGTGAAAGAATTCAGAACAGCAAAATAGCTCAATCAGCTCAAGAAATAGATTCTTCACCTTGTTATCTGCATTGCTAAGGCATTGCAAGCAACGCTGGACAACATGATTTCCATTCACATCTATCATGAGAGAATGAAACCCTGGTTCAAGGGAAGATATAACTAACGAAATCTGTTGCCTGGTTTTGAGAGTCTCAATCAACTTCTGTACTACACGAGTACTGAGAAGGAAAAAACAAATTGTTAAAACCAATAAAAGCATTAACATGAAATGCAATAACGTAATTTGTACACAGCTCACCCATGCATGTTCAAAGAGATCTGGATAAGCTCCCCTGGTTGCTCAGTAATCACGAGCAGGATCTGCATTCTTTGCTCTTCAGTACACACATCTAATAACTTCTGCATAAGGTAGTTCCCAAATGGATTCATCATAAGTTCTACAACATGGTCAATGATTTCATTAAATATTATCTGCACATCCCTTGGTGACCCCTCATCAAACATCCTTTGTAGGAATCGACAACCATTCTGATCCTTCGCTAATAGGTAAATATAACCTTGTGCTTCTGCCAAAGAGTTACACCTAGGTGGCACATATGTCCTAGCATTATGAGTATTCTCACAAGTTACAGCAACTTGGGGACGGTTGTCTAGTTGTGACCTTCTTTCTAGACGCCTTCTCACACCATTCCCATGTAAAGAACCCTTGTACTGAGCTCGTGAATGATCTAATCCCCTGTTGGCCAAAGCATTTAAGCCTTCTCCTTGAATGATGAAACTGTCATCGGGAAATGCTTCAAAACCCCCCTGAGGCATTCTAATGTTTGAAGGTGCTCTAATCTTCCCATTAGATATTGGCATGCCATGACGCCGTACATTCGGTGAGCCCAATGCAGCTCTATCTTCACTCATATTCATCCCATTTTGATGATCACAGAATAACGGATCAGTCATAGAAAGCCTACTCAAAGAGTTCATTAGGTTTGATGGTGAACTTCCAGTTTGATAATGGTTAAAAGTCTGCGCTTCTGATTTCTGCCATGGAGAACTCATCGACATATTGCAGAAATTCAAATGAGCAAGCAACGCATCGGATTGGCCGGTGGGTGACTGTGACCCCAATAAATTACCCATTCTATAATCCTGCTGAAATCCAGACAATGCTGGATTCACCTCACCATCAAACCTCATAGGAGTTCTTGGACTAAAGGATTGGAGTCCAGTGTAATCAGAATCAGCCCTCAAGAAATTGTGATAAGCCCCATGCTTCTTGACATTGCTCCCATTACTACCATTCATGGAACCGCCACGAAACTGAAATCCATACTGATCCAGCGGAGACAGGTTGAAATTCGAAACATCCACCTGCTCAATAGATCCAAGTCCTGTATAACCCGGAGCAACCTTCCCAAATTTGCAACAAGCCCCATATTTAGCCACATCAATCCCCATACCTCCACGGCACTGAAACCCATAATGGTCCAAAAGAGAACCTCTGAAATTTGAAGCATCCTCTTGCTCATTACTAATGTACATTTTATTACGATTCCTGCACAGACCCAAATCATCAATCAAGCTCTCATTGGCCTTCTTCCTAACAGGTGAATCGTGTATTTTCGAATCCAGCCAAAACCCATTCGGGCAATTGGAATTCCCATAAGGCAATTGCGATCTCAGCTCTTCAAGTGGAGGCGGGGTTGGTGATCCAGTATCAGAAAAAGCATATCCACCAGAGAACAAGCTAGAGGAAGAGCCACCAGATTGCAGAGAAAACCCACTGACAGGGGAAGCACATGTATATCTCAATGTATCATCATCACCACACATACCATACATGGCATTGCCATTATAAAGGCCATTAATTTTCTGGGCAACAGAGGACCCATGAACATGACCATGATGATGATGATTACTATGCTCTGGATGCTCATGATGATGAAGATCGTGTGATGTTGCATAAGGGATCTCATTCAACAACATATCAAACTCACGATCATCAATCGAGTTCTCTCTCATCTCTCCTTACAGATATGAAACACACAACAACAGAAGCAAAAAAAAATCGAGATACAACAACAAAAACACAAACAACACAACCGAGATTCCAAAAACAAAAACAATCAAACCAATCCAACGATCAATTTAGAAAGAAAATGGAAAAAAACCCACATCAGATATGGATTCAAACAGACTTGAAATCAAACACCCGGAAGAGATTACCACTTCTATCGTCTGGGTTTCGCTCAGAAATCGGTGGTCTGCGATTTCAATTGCATTTCATTTCCAAAAACAAAAACAAAAAACATGAAAATCATCTCATTTGGGTTTTGGGTTTTTTTTGCGAGGAGTTGGTGAAACATGCAAAGATTGAAGGATCAGATACGGTTACAGGTGACCGTAGACATAGACTCACTGTACGGTCTCTTCACGCCATTAAAGCTGGAGAGGAAGAGACGCTATGGACACTCTCATATATATAAAAACACAGAGCACAAAGAGACACAAAAGACACTATACTGTGAGTCTTTTACACTGTACAAAACTTTTTATACTCTCTAATTTTTATTTTATTTGTTTTTTCTACTTTTCTTGAATTTTAAAATAATTATTTAGTGCGGAAAATACTGCTCTTACGCTCTTTTTGGTGCGTGTAGGTCACGCTCTAATGTAATCGTGTGGGACCCGCTTCTCCCGACCCTGCAATGAAGATTTGTCGCCTGATCTGTGGAACCTTTTGTAATTGTAGCTTGCTTAAGCGTGTTGAAGAATTTTATGCATATTATTAAATTAATATTTGAATTTCAAACTGATTTTTACTTGTTATTTTTTAAAAAAACTATTAAATTATTCATTACTTAAAATTATACTATAACAAAGTCGCTAGTACTTCCAGACAAGTTTGACAAAGAGATCAAATATTTAACTAACTCGTAAGTCACTCGATTCGCACACTGATCTGCAAAAAATGTCACTAGTAAAATGAGTCACAATAACTAAAATATTATGAATAATCAAACTGAAAACATTGAAATCCTCTCCATCACCCTGAATAATCAAGTTGATTACATTGGAATTCTCCTCATCACCACGAATTTATGTCGTCGCCATTTTATAAACCCTAACAGCACGCGAGAGCTCGATCCTGTAGCGAGAGAGACCGCAATTTTCTATTTGAAAATACATGAGTTCGTCATTGTTCTAAAAATCAAAAGCATATATGTATCTGTACAAAAATTCTAACTGACTCTCAAAACGGCTGACAGAACGAGAGAGCGACGCCTTTATTAAATTTATTGACTTAAGTGAATAGAGTTTGGCAATTTAACAAATAAATGTGCTTGAACTCACTAATTATATGATCGTGTTGTATTTGTGCTAAGTCTCAAATCACGTACAAACAAAACTAGTTATTTGTGTTGTGGCGTGCACAACACTAGAGCTGACAATTTGAATTCCAATTCGTAGACACTATAAATTCAATATGATTTTAATATGTTCTAATATAATTCAACCGACTTTCAAGTTGGATATATGTTGTGAAGATTTCAGGCTGTGGAGAACACAATTCACGCATCTTACAATAAAAATGAAACTCGGACCGATTTGTAGCCCGGAATTCTTTTTAGGTCAAACTCAAGATTATGTTTTATTAACCCGACCCAGAAACATCTTTTGAAACCAACAAGAAAATTAGAAACCTAAGGCCAAAATTGAATGCAGTGGTAGGATGTGGTACAATTTTGCTCCATGTAAAAATGCACGAACGTGCTCTTTCTTGAACCACTAGTGAAGCAATTTAAGGAAACCTAAGAATTTAGGCACTAATTAATTGATAGGCCCCATAAGTTACTACAATCTACATTAATCGCAGACAATATATTTTATAAATGCTAACTTTTTTTTCTTCCACTAGTTGATAAGAAACTAGCGTGTAGATTCCACAATTGAGTCCATGCAGTCACGTATGCAATAAATAATTCGAAAGTTTTTAACACATTAGCTTTTCTCTCAATTCTTACAACATTAATAAGATTAAAACACATAGTGAGTACGTGAGACGTTAAAAATAACATAGCAAAATCAATATTCATAGCTAAGTAATTATGCGTAGGCCTAGATTTTAAAATATTTTTTTATCGCAAAATAAGTGTATTGATTGATCTTCTGAGAACAATTTAGAAAAAGTTAGTGTTATATATTTTATTTTCTATATCCATGAACATGTGTTATAACAAACTCAATAGATACAAACTTATTTATTATAGAGGTATTATCTATAATTTTGAATAACTAACTTCCAAAAAAAAAAAAAAACGTAACACTCATTTTAAAACATGAATATGTGAGGTAAGAGTAGCTAAATGAGAACAAAAACAAACTTTAGACTATGTGTAGTGAAGTTTTATCCATCAGCATAAATGAGAACAAAGGCAAACTTTAGACAAATGTCTTCTATGTCCATGAACATGTGTTATAACAAACTATGTACGAAGCACGCTCTCTAATGTAATCGTGTGGGACCCGCTTCTCCCGATCCTGCAATGAAGATTTGTCACCTGATGTGGAACCTTTGTAGCCAGTGGCGGAGCCAGCTCCTAGTCTAAGTGTAGACACAATTTTTTTCAATTAGAAGTGCTAAAATTTTGTAGTATTACTCAAATAGTAAATTTTTAAGTTAAATTTTATATTTTTATTGGATTGATAAAAAAATTAAAT